>JANDJT010000102.1:4280847-4292060 GCA_024331685.1 Stegophilus panzeri | reverse complement strand
TTGAGCCCTTAGAGTCAGCCTCTGAGAATCTTCTGACTCTAAAGGTAGCTCTTCTGCTGGCCCTGACATCTCTCAAGCGAGTGGGAGATCTACAAGCTCTCTGTTGCCCCTTCCTGCCTTGACTTTGCCCCTGGATTAGCCAAGGCCTTTCTGTATCCTAGGCCGGTTTATATTCCTAAGGTGCCTACATCGGCTGCCCACCCTGTGGTGTTGTAGGCTTTCTGCCCTCCTCCATTCCTCACACCAGAAAAAGAGAGAATGCACCTGCTGTGTCCAGTAAGGGCTCTCTGTACTTACGTCCACCACTCCGGCCAGTGGCGTAAGTCGGAGAAGCTGCTGGTCTGCTTTGGCGGCAACAGTAGAGGTGATGCTGTGTCAAAGCATCTGCAGAACGTTCATTTAAAAATAAATAAATTCAAAAAGGTTTTTATTTAGTCCTACCCTGAATAAGCTATTTCACATAACGGATGTTTACATAACAATTTACACCGATCACCCTGTTAAAAAGTTTACACCCCCCTGGTTCTAAATAAAAAACTAAATAAACAACAAAGTACTATTTTTATGATCCCTCTTATTTTTAAAACATTATTAGCATTTTGCAGATTATTTAAGCCGTATTTAATCTTATGACCGCAACTGTATATTGGTGTCTGAGTGATTTTATGTTTAGATAGTGACCGTGAGACTGACTTTGACTGATGTAAATAAAAGAAAAAAGACTAGATCAAGTTTGGGTCCAAAGAAATGTTTTCTGTACATTGGATAAACTCATAGTAACATAAAAGTGTGGTTTTGTAACTAGAATTCACATTATTTAATACAGTGGATAGGACATTAAAACATATATCCTACTTTAGTTAAATTATCTTTTTCTTAAAGAAGGATCATATTTTGACAACGCCACAGTAACAGTTAATGGTCCTGTGCCTAACTGCTGTATTGTATCAATATAGTCTGCGTCACTGAAAAGAGTCCACGCAAGACACGAGTATAAAAACAACCCAAACTGTAATGTTTCCTCAAATGTAAATGTTGTTGAAGTGCTGGGGTTTATAGAGTGTATGGTGTGCTGTGAACGGTTGCTGAGTTGCTCCTGTGTGTCAAAGGTTTTGAGTTACAGTGCAAGGGGAGAATCCCAGATGCTAGAGCAGCAAATCAAACCAGGTCATCTTACAGAGCTTGAGATGTACAGAACTCTTAAGGTGGCATGCTGGTTTGAGAATAGACTGAAGTGGGAGCTAATTTTTTATATCTGATGTGTTTAACAGGTGGACACGGTTATCTTAAGCACCGAGTTGTGTGTTAACGTGCCCTCTTAGGAATACAGTGAACACAGGATTTCTTGCTGTGTGTGAGAAAGTGAATGTAACTCCTCTTGATCAGCTTTTGGTCCTTGAATTGATTTCTGTTTAACTCTGGGGAACTAACGAATGCTGAGACGAGGAATGTGTCAGATAATGGGATTAACGTCTGATTCTCTAATTTCTCAACAGTGCTGCGTCCTCAAAGGAGCGACCACAATGGTAGACGGCTGTCTGATTAACAGAGCCAGCTCCTCTCCCAGCTGCTGATTGGTCGAGGCTTTCTGCTGTCCTGACTCCTCCCATTTCTTCCCTTCTTTTGAAGTCCGGAGCTTATCTAGACCCGGGGATTAGAAGAATCCCTTTCGTAAATGCGTCTCCAGCCTGAGCTTACAGCAGAACCCGCTTAGGCTCCCTAGAGAGGAACTGACGGAACAGGAAGATGGAAAGTTCAGCCGCAGAGTCCCGTGCCGAGAGGATCGCTCGCTACAAAGCCGAAAGGAGGCGAGAGCTGGCAGAGCGCTATGGAAACAGGGAGGAGGAGCTTCAGTCTAATTGGTCATTGAGGGAGAGTGAAGGGCGCGGTGCACACCGTGACTCCACACGCTCTGACCGTCAACCACGTGGAATTAACAGAGACGCGAAGGCATTTGGCAAAGCTCCGGCTGAGAAAGAGCTTAACATCTCCAATGGATACAACGGGGATGCTAAACCCGAGAAGACCAACCCGAACAGGTGACATTTAGGAGCAATTTTATCCAAACTTCCACCGTAACGTGAGCACAGGAGAAAAATCACTTTTAAACCACTTTTTTTTTTTTTTTTTTTTTTAAAGGAAATTGTATACATTTATAAAGAAATTGATACATTTTATACATTTATCGATCAAATTTTGAGGGTCAGCTGTTTCATGCTACACTGAAAATTTGTCTTATCTATTTCCTATCTTAAACTCACCGTCCACTTTATTAGGAACATCTATACACCTTCATATTCAGCCAATCATGTGACAGTAGAACAATGCAAAAAAAAAAAAAATCAAAAATCATGCAGATACAGGTCAAGAGCTTCAGTTTTAAGCATTCAGAATAAAGAAGAATGTGACCCCTGTAATTTTGGCCATGGCATGGATATTGGTACCAGATGGGCTGGTTTGAGTATTTCAGAACCTGCTCACACACGACAGTCTCTAGAGTTTATACAAAATGGTGACATTGAGTGAGAGACAGTTCTGTGAGTTCAAACACCTTGTTGATGAGAGAGGTTCAGAGGAAAATGGACAGATTGGTTTGAGCGATGCTTGGAAGGATATAATAACTCATATAATCACTCTTTACAACCGTGCTGAGCAGAAAAGCATCTCCGCATGCACAGAATATCAAACCTTGCCGTGGATGAGCTACAACAGCAGAAGACCACATGAAGTTCCACTCATGTCTTCTTGCCAAGAACAAGAATCTGAGGCGATCATGGGCACAGTCTCACCCAAACTGGACAGTTAAAGATAAGAAAAAAAATCACCTGGTCTTTTTCCGGTCTTCAACTGAACAGTTTTGGTGAATCTGATTCTTGTTCTTGTCTGACAGGAGCAGAACCTGATGTGGTCGTCTGTGCTCATAAACCGCTACACATCTATAATATGGTTACGATATATTTTCAATACTGATCTGCTTTGTAACAGAAAGGTCACATGACAAACTGTCTTACAGACACAAAGCTAAGGAGTGTCCGATAAGTTAGGACCCAATGAGAATAAAACAACACGTACTTAATTTTGTATTTATTATTATTATTATTATTATTTATTTATTTATTTATTTATTTATTTATTTTTACAACATATGCACTACATGTTCACCCTTATACGTTTTCTCAGCCCTTGTATCATGTTTTTGTGGATTTTGCTCAACATATTCAGATCGATGTATTCCAATTGGTTCCTGACTTTTTAGGCACCTTGTAAAGTGTATAAACTGTTTTATGCGTTTTTACTGTTGGCCATATTATAAAATCATGCTGGTTTTTTTTTGTTTTGTTTTTTATCATATGATATATATATTTTTTTGGGATGCAGTTCAGTAAAAAGAGAAAAGGGAACTTCCATCTACAAGACATTTGTCATAGTTTCCTCAACCGTCTACTGACGCACTAGCGCTGAAGTAACTTGAAGTAACATTTGGTTAAATTCAGCATGATTGTGTTAAAAATGGAATGATTGATGAATGTTTTCAACAGTGAGTTGTGTCCAACTTATTTTTAAGGCACTCTGGCCCCTTATGAATGATTTGTACGATGCTTATGGGTTTGGTGTTTTGAGCACGGTTAATAATTTAAATTTGAGCGAGTGCTCAATTGACAGAAACACTATCGTTCTTAATGATCTGTAATGTTTATTTATCAGTAAGTGAAGGTGAGTGCTTCCTGTTTAGCATTAGTGAGTAATTACACACCCATTTTGAGTTTCTCAGTATGTCGAATGTTTTTTTTTTTTTCTGTCCATCAGCTCACTCTGTCGTTGCTGTCTTTTTGTCTTGTATATGTCTGTCTCCATTCATCCACTTCTTCTGTAGCTTGTTTCTTGTCTTTTATCATCTTTTTCACTGAACCGAATCACTCGTCATCCTCATTCACTGCTTCGTCATTTCTCTGGTTAGGTTCAAATACTCTTGAACCGAACTCTCTGCATCCTTGTGTATAACTGCATTTCCTGCATTCCAACACTTCAGTCCCTCTTTCCCCTTCTCTTCGTTGCCCCTCTTCAGGCAGCGCGTGTTGGATTCGTCCAACGTGCCGGCTACGAAAAATCATCCTGACCCCGACATGCCGCAGCTTCACACTCGCGTATCAGTGGGTGAACTGAAAAGGGCCCTGCTGCAGCAAAGCTCAGCTGCCTCTGATAAAGTGTAGGGATGTGTGTGTGTGTGTGTGTGTGTTTGTGTGTGTCTGCTTTGCACTTCTTGAACAAAATAATAGGCACAATTATTGTATGTGTGGTGAGTAACAGTGTCTAATTATGCAGGACTGGTGCTGGAGATGATGCACTTCAGGACTGATGATAAAAGTCACATGTGCCTGTGGCTGAATGAGCTTTAACAAGCTTTCACCCGTAAAATGTATTAACATCAGCGTTAATGCCACTGTGCTGATGGTGTTTTACACTTAATACTTGTGGTAGAAGGAACTGATGGTAGCACTTTCTGTCTTTGACTGTCATTTGTTTTTTTTTTGTTTTTTTAATTCTTCCTCCAGCGCTGAAGGTGGAGGCTCCGATGCCGTTCCAGACCCATCAGCGAAAGCAGGATCCGATGGCGGTCGTCGGCGTACTCGACGCTACGTGCCAGCAGGGGCTGCCACGAGCCGTAAAACCAGCGAGCGTTTCCGAACGCAGCCAATCACGGCCTCCGAGATGCAGGAGAGCTGCGGGTAGGTCACTGCATGTTTGAACGCTTTCCTGCTTCACTGTGGGTTTTTTTTTTTGGCGGAAGTCAAACATTGCACATGTTGCCATTGATTTCTTTTGATGGAACATACTCTGCTGTGGCCACATGTCAGCCAAACGGATATCAAGGAGAAGCTAATCACAGTTGTCAACCCACATCCAGAACTGTATAATCCAATCAACAAGAGCCACTCATGTCGTGTCTTGTCTTGGCATGTCGTTAATATGTGTACAGGTCTATCGAGTTATAGCACAAAGTATAGACATATCAAGTGAAAGCTGTCTTCTGTCCACAAACCAACAGCCCATATCAATTTCAAATAGTCCTCCTAAATATAGCCATTATGTAAGTATTTGTTCAGGGAAAGAAGGAAAATTAACTGATTGGTTTAATTGGGTAAATTAGGTTTTAATTTCAAATCGGTTACTTGTTACAGTGGGGAATAAAGGAGCGACAGTTGCAATCAAAATTATTGAACCCCCATTGCAAATCAGGTTTGTTGTCAAAATTTACAGACTTCCAGCTGTTTGCAATGAACAAATCAAACAAAACGATTGAAATAGTTCAACACTGCTTCAAGTGGTTTCCCCAAATTTAACTGAAACCACATCCTTTTTAGCAGAAAAAGGAAGTTTTTCAATTCAGACTCATTAAATTCTAGAAATGAATTAAAACGTCTAATAATAATACAATTATACAAAAAAACCAAACTATTTTAAAATGGGTTTAAAAAAATCCTTTTTGGTTTTCGGTCAAGTGTGTCCTGAATTTTCAGTTTCGGCCCAGAATTTTCCTTTCAGTGCATCATTATTTGTTATATCCTGTGGAAAAAGAGTTTTTGCAGTTTATTATATGTAAAAACTCAAGGAAGTGCTGTTCTCTTGTTGAAACCAAACTGAAAAGTTTGAAACGCAGAACAAAAACATTTTTTTGTTGTTGAGTTCCAAGCATAAGTAAAACATACAAACATGTTATGGTCATGTGACCATACTAATGCTCAAACTTGCTCCTCCACAAACCCTACAACAAGCTGTTATGATAAAGGTCAAGGCATTCATTTGGCATTAAAGGTAGGAGGTGTATGCAGCACACATGGAACATCTGGTGTGAAATGACACTCCCATCTCTGTGTTTTACAAAAGAATTGCTTATCAGCACAGACAACCTCCGGCAACATTACTTAACAAACATTGGTGTGGAAATCTTATGATTCAAGCTGTATTTTGTTATGCAAATATAATGTAAATATAACACTTTTTTTTTTTTTTTTTTTTTTAACGGTTAAGTATTCAAGTATTCAAGGAATCAATAGAAAAAAAGCGCTGGAGTGTCTATACTGAAGAAGAACCTCTTTTTTTTTTTTTTTTTTCCCCCAAAGGATATGACCGAATCTTTAGCAGCATGTCAGGTTATGTTTACAGGTATGTAAAAGACTGCGTAATCTTTCCAAACTTGGGTCTGCGCAGTCAGTAAAAATGGCTTGGATGATGGATTTGGGTGGGAGAAGAAAAAAAATCCCAGAGATAGACCAATAAAATAATTATCTAAACATAATCCAGTTGGAATAGAAGAAGAAGAAAGACAAAGATTACTCTGTTATCTTGCCCTTTTGTTTGTTTGTTTGTTTGTTTGTTTGTTTGTTTGTTTATGAATTTTGTGTATGTTCTAGACACCTTTAGCAAAAGTGGAAAACGTGAGCTGGATATTATTGGTCGGTCCAAAATCTGCTTGAAGATCTTATTTTGTTTAATGAAGTCTTAATTCCTTAACACATCCTTATGAAACAGTCATCGTGTTTTAATAATGATTATTTTTGCTGGAGTAGCACACCTAAAGCACTGACAATCCTACAATTTATAATTAGGCTAAAACACAAATGATACCATGTTGTGTTGCTGCTATGAGTATATAGTCCAGAAAATACGGTATCTGTGCTCAACCCAAAAATATGTCTGTTGGAGGTGTGTGTGTGTGTGTGTGTGTGTGTGTGTGTGTGTGTGTGTGTGTTTTGTTTTGTTTTGTAGTTTTTTTTTTTTTTTTTTCTCCATATTTCCTCATTCTCACTTGTAGAACAGCTTTCCTAAATAGGTCAGATTAGCTTTCTTAAATGCTATTACACATTTGACAGGTTTGGAAGAACATCTATTCCTAAACAGGGTAAAATAAATCCCACATTGCACACTTCCTCTTTAAGCTTGTCATACAAGGCCTTCTCACTCCCACCCAGTTGAGTGAGAGCTCATCACTTTAAGTGTTGCACTTATGTCATGGCTTTAACCTGTACCGACACGTACGTGTGTGTGTGTGTGTGTAAGAGAGAGTGAATGTGTGTGTCAGATCCCCTAAAGGGAAGCAGTATGGTCATAAAATCAATGTGAAATCAAATTGTTTTTTGTCTGGATGATGTGTATGCCTGCATCTCCCTTATTTTTGTAGTTGAGGAGCTTCTATGTGTGTGTGCTTTCATATGTGTGTGTTGTCATCCAGTTAAGTGTCTCTTTTTCTTCACACATACAGAGTCATGGACAACACGGATCAAGAAAACTCAGGTTAGTAATGTTCAGGGGAAAGAGTATACATTTGCGTGTGTGTGGTTGTAGGTGTTGTTTAACATGACATTTTAAAGCTGATTGCTTGACTGAATTGATCAAAGAGCTGTGTCATGGGCATCTGTGTATATGGGACTCTTTGAAACAATCGCTTCCTTCACTGTCGGAGTCGATTTGTCATCATACCAAATTGTAACCATGTTAAGTGTTGTGTAACTGGCACTGATTAAAAAAAAAAAACTTTGAGGATGAAAACTGTTAATAGGAAATAATTGAAAATGTTTAACCACACAGCAAACAGAAAGTGAAATTACACGGCATGGAAGCAATGTAGGCTGAAATAGATACAGCTTGATGACTCATATCAACAAAATAATAAAACACAGCTTATATAGTCTCTTGAATGGATTTGGGTTTAATTTTTTTTTTTTTAACAGCTGAATTTTTAAAGTTTATACGTCCTTAATTTAATAGTTTAAATGTTTCTATTATTTTACATCATTCGTATAAAATTATTATTTTTGAACGGTTAACGTACTTTACATTGTACATATGTACTTTAATAAACATCCTTCACATCTCTGCTTAGTAGTTATTTATACCACAGAATTCTTGAATCTGATTGGTCAGAAGCTGTTGATTTTTTTTAATTATANN
The DNA here is from genome assembly GCA_024331685.1 of Stegophilus panzeri. Classification (NCBI taxonomy): domain Eukaryota; kingdom Metazoa; phylum Chordata; class Actinopteri; order Siluriformes; family Trichomycteridae; genus Stegophilus; species Stegophilus panzeri. The sequence goes on along the minus strand of JANDJT010000102.1, from coordinate 4,284,110 downwards.
NACCATTTATAGTTGTTATAAGTAATATTGAGAACTAAATTGTTTGGACATTTCACAAACATTAAATGTAGCTATAATCATAAAAAGTACAATGTGGTGTTCTTTAATAAGCAAAGTGCTGGTGTTAGTAAATTGCTGTAGTATGAAAGGAACGAATCACTTGAGGACGTCTTGTTAGAATAAAATAATTAACTTCTGGGTTGTAACAGTAACCCTGGCTACATCATACCACCCCGTCATTGATTGATTATTTTCCTACAACAGCGTGCCCATGCGTGTTTTATTCCTTACTTAGTTTTACAGGATGTGTATTGGTACTGTAACATTAAGTGCACTAAGGTGTCTATTTATCCTTCAGTAGATTGTTCATGTTTGCATACTCACTTTTTGTCTTGGTTGTCGCCCACCACTTTTACATGTAGTAGGTTTTTCTACCAACATAACAAATGCCACAATTGGCTGAATGAAAACTCAAGTTTCTCTCAAGATTTTATTTGATCTGACTACGTTTACTTTGATAACATTGTACAAGCTAAGGCAAATAGTTAGTAGTTTTGTAGCATTTCTGGTATTTTGGTACCTTGATACTCACAGTAATGGTACAATCAGTAATTAATTGCTGTAACTAGAACATGGATAGAGTGATTTTTGCCTGAAAATATTTTTGAGATCTAGAAAAACCTGTAGTGAACTGTGTGGCGTAACTGGCGTAAAACCCTCGGCTTTATTGCTCCAGGTACAAATCTTGGAGTTATTTTATTTGTGGTGGAGTGAAGACCATAGTGGACATGTAGAGTACATGAGACACAGAATGGAACGTCCTCTGTGTGTGTGTTGGGGGGCGGTTAAGGATTACAGCTACCACAATCATAAAGTATGTGGGTGTGTGTTTTTGGTACTTTTTCTTTCTTCAGTGGAAGTTCTTTAAAAGGTTCAATGTCAAATGATTCAAGTGTTAGTCAGACTATGACCTCACAGGTTTACATTAATCATAGAGCTTTGTAGCACAAGCATGGTGCACTTTAAGGCAGGAAGTGCGTTTCTGCAAGAAAAAGATCACAAGTTCTTCATATTTTTTCTTATCTTTCAGCGGACGTGAAGACTGACGAGAGAGCCATGATGAGTGTCGCTGCCAAGATGTCTCTGTTTAAGGTATGGCTTTTTTGGGAGCTGTTTTTTTTTTTTTGTTTTGTTTTGGTTTTTTTTGTTTGTTTTTTTTCTTTCTTTTTGTTTCATGAGATACATCATAGTCTTTAGGTTAGCAGAATGTTAGCAAAACAATATAAATTCATACAGATTTGACAAGTGACAGATTTGAAGAAATTTTCTTTTCTTTTGGATCACCGTTAATCATCTAACACGACAGGATTTGGCCAGAAAACACCACACACTTTGAAATTATGCTCCAAAATCCTGATCAGATATCGCAGAATTTCTGACGAGCAAATGTGACTTCAGCTCCAAGACAGCAGATGACTTAAGACTTTTCCAGTCAGTCTTTCATGCTTGATGTAAATATTGCAGTTTTACACAGATAGTCGGCATGCTTCCACCATACACTTCAGGATGTTGGCTCGATTATTGTCTAAAGTGGCCTAGACATGAATTGCAATCTGATGCATTTAACTGCATTTTACTCTTTACCACAGAATGATAAAATTGGTGGACAAAAGTTACATTACAGCAGATATGTAATCATTTCCTCAACAATCTCTTTTTCTCTATTTTGAAGTTTATTTATTTTTTTTTAAAAAGCAGCTTGTCATGTTATCATGAAACCACTTTTCTGTCTGAAGATTTTCCTGTAGCAGAAAACTTACTGACACCAGAGACTCCTTCCATAAACACTAAATAAATCTGAACGGTTTAATCCATACATGTGGCGCGTCCACTATATAAATGTTGAATTTTATTTATAGAGGACCCCCCCCCCCCCCCCCCATACAGTGCATTCAGACAGTATTCAGACCCTTTCTTTTTTCACATTTTGTTGTGTTGCATTACGCTAAAATGCTTTAATCATTATTTTATTATTCACATCGTTCCACACTCAAGACCACATAATGACAAAGCAGAATCCATGTTAGCGATAATTGCAAATTTATTCAAAAGAAAAAAACTGAAATATCACATTGACATAAGTATTCAGACCCTTTTCTATGACACTTGAAATTTAGCTCGGTTGCATCCCATTTCTCTGGATCATCTTTGAGATGTTTCTACACTTTGAATGGACTCCAGCTGTGGCAAATTCAATTGATTGGACATGATTCTGAAAGGCACACACCTGTCTGTATACGGTCTAACAGCTGACAATGAATATCAGAGCAAAAAAACCAAGACGTGAGGTCAAAGGAACTGCCTGCAGAGCTCAAGAGACAGGATTGTGTCGAGGCACAGATCACAAAAAAAAAAATCCTGCTGTATTGAAAGTTCCCAAGAGCACAGTGGCCTCCATAATTCTTAAATGGAAGAAGCACAACCAGGACTGTTTGTAAAGCTGGCCGCCCGGCCAAACTGAGCAATCGAGGGAGGAGGGCCTTAGTAAGAGAGGTGACCAAGAACCTGATGGTCACTCTGGTTGAGCCCCAGAGATCATGTGTGGAGAAACTGCAACACTTGACCAATCTGGGCTTTATGGCAGAGTGGCCAGGCGGAAGACTCTCCTCAGTGCAAGACACATGAAAGCCTGCTTGGAATTTGAATATTTTTTTTTATTCTTCCATAAAGTGCAGATCGATGAAGTGTTGCAGTGATGGTTGCCCTTCTGCAAGTTTTATGTGAATACTTTCTGAATGCACTGTACATGAATTTGTGCTTTGTGCTACACTCACTGATATGGGTCAGTCTGGATAAAGCATTAGTGAAAATTACAGTACAAAGAATACACAACTATAATTAGATTAACCCCCCCCCACTCTGTGTCGTTTTTTGGCTCGTGGCTGGTAACGGAAAACCTGGAGTATCAGGTTACTGATCCCCTCTTGGGGATCCAGCCGTTACAGCACCGTTCACCCTGCTGCTATTTTATTCATCCACCTGCTGACCCACTTCTGCTCTGTCTTTTGGAGACAAACGCAAGGAGGTCCAGTAAAAAGTGCTAAAATTCTGTACCATCAAGCATAGTGAGATCCCAGCTATGGGGTACGCCATATTAGTGTGATTGGGTTGGTAATATTTCTCACCAAATTCAATTCAATTTTATTTGTATAGCGCTTTTTACAATAGACATTGTCTCAAAGCAGCTTTACAGAAATATATAA
>JANDJT010000102.1:4248376-4275778 GCA_024331685.1 Stegophilus panzeri | reverse complement strand
GTCACATGAAAAGATATAATCAAATATTTACAAAAATGTGAGGGGTGTACTCACTTTTGTGAGATACTGTATATCTGTTACATGTGCAAATTTTATAGTCTTCAAAAATGGATTAATGTTTACCCTCTAGTATTTGTCTCATTTAAAAAAAATTAAAAATTCTGTATTTTGTTTCTTCTTTCTTTTCCTTTCCTCTTTACTTTCCTTTCCTCAACACCACTTTTTGTCTCTCTTCTGTCGTCATCTCATCTCTCATCTCCTGTCTTTAGGAGCCTGTCTATTCCTCTGTTTACTCTCCTCCTAGCACTCCCTCTCAGTACAAGATGTTTTTTAATGAGGTGAGTGTGTGCATGTGCGCAGATGTGCATGGATACAGCTGTATCTGAGCTTTAGGGTGAAGTTCTCTGCATGTTCCAGCGATTTTCTGATTGGGATGATGATGATGATGATGATGATGATGAGCTCTGATATGTGCTTTTTAATTAACCAGGCTGTTTTCCCCTCAGCTGTAGGGGTGTGGGGGGCAGGAGGAAGATGTTTTTAGCATGTGAAGCTACGAGCATGTGCATTGGTGTATCAGTTGTGTGCTGCTTCTATGGTGACCCATGATTGGAAGTGAAGCATTGTGCAATTTCCTCCTTACCCCGAACGTAATTTGTAATTTGAACGTAACGTGAATTTTTCTGAGTTTAGTTTGGTACCGGAGCTCCAAGGCTGAAGCATATAACTTCCCATTTATACAAACTCCAAACTTAACTTTTACACACAAAATTACACACCATATAAAGTCATGCGGTGTGTCAGATCAGATCAGACGTTTCTGATGCTGTTTGACACACAGTTATGAGTAGAAATGGACAAAAAAACAATCCAGCGCTAAATAGAGTCATGGTGGCCATTTTAAAGTATAATCTCTTTCTTTGTTGGCGTAAACCATTAAACTCGGGTAGGAGGCGTGGCCCAAATATGAAGATTTGTTTGATTCATAGGATAAAAAACTTGCAGTGCAAAGCAGAGTTCCTGTTAGCACCCCGTAGTTTTCTAAAGCCGTACATCCTGACGTGTTTTATTCCTCATATACTACAGAACTTTACCAACACTAATGATTGTTTTCTTTAATAAAGAACACCACAACATACATTTTAATCTTCTGAAAGCTTCTTTTACTGGATACCAAAATGAGCCTTGTAGTTCCAGCACATTTAAAGAAGGAAATATCGGATATCGAACATATCTTAGTGATTTCTTTTTGTGTAACTGAAAATTCCCTCTCTTTCTGTAGAGAAGTCTGTCTTACGAAGCTCAGGAGGTTTCCTCACCCACTCAAACACAACCACAGGCACCCTGTAGAGATAAGGTATATCTCACACATTGTGTGTGTGTGTGTGTGTATGTATGTATGTATGTATGTATGTATGTGTATGTGTGTACAGACAGAAATGTGTGTGAGATGAATAAAGTGTGCAACTGTGCCTGTAGGAGAACTCTGTGGAATCTGAGGCTCCCATGCAAGAGGAGGCTGAGGCACAATCAAAGAGTTTTGACGAACCACAGGAACCCCAGCAGCCTGTTGCCATGGAGAGAGCCAAAGAGGTCACGACCTCTGACGCCCCCTCATTGCCTGAGTGTCGGAGCAGTCCAGCAGACAAAGAACAGGATCTGAGCGCCGTCTGTCAGTCGAATACTCCCATGTAAGACCTGTGTGTGTGTTTGAGAGCGTGAGGATGAGTGCAGGACTTTAGGCATCAGCCTCAAGGCGTATCGGATGTTTTCCTGAGTGGCTGTATATAAATTCGGTTTCTGTGCATTTGAACAAATATAAAAGTATTACTCTCTAATATTTATGTATGTGTAATATATACATATTACCCCCCCATTTAAAATGCAGTTTTTAAGAAACTGTAAAGCACAAATTCCTTGGTTACAGATTTACCTCAGATTGTTACAACGCACTGAAACTCCTTCCATAAATGCTAAATAAACACTGTGGTATAGAATAAGATATACAATACCTTATACGCTCACAGCCCACTTTAACAGGAACACCTGTGCACCCGCTCATTTATGCAGTTATCCAATCATTCAGTCATGTAGCAGCAGTGCAATGCATAAAATCATGCAGATACAGGTCAAGCACTTCAGTTAATGTACACATCAAACATCAGAATAGGGGAACGATGGGATGTTTCTGACTTCTACCATGGTTGGTACCAGACGGGCTGGTTTGAGAATTTCAGAAACTGCTGATCTTCTGGGATTTTCACACACAACAGTCTCTAGAGTTCACACAGAGTGGTGTAAAAAAGACATCCATAAATGTACAGGTGTTCCTATTAAAGTAGACGTTGAGTGTATATTAATTTTTCTTTTAGTATATTCTGATACTATCATTCATAAAAAAATGCATCAGAAAAGGACTAAAATGATCATAGCAACAATTGTAAAGGTGTTCCTCAGCACAGAGTTTGGGGTCCGCTCTGGTAGGAGGAGTGGCCAAAGCTTTATACCATAGAAGTTCAATTCAATTTTATTTGTATAGCGCTTTTTACAATGGACATTTTCTCAAAGCAGCTTTACAGAAACATATAAACACAGGATACAGATTTTAAGTGTGTGGATTTATCCATATTGAGCGAGCCGGTGGTGACAGTGGTGAGGAAAAACTCCCTAAGATGATATGAGGAAGAAACCTTGAGAGGAACCAGACTCAGAAGGGAACCCGTCCTCATCTGGGTGACAACGGCTAGTGTGAAAGTAAAAGAAAGTTCATTATGGCTTTTATATGAAGTCTTTGTTGAACTAGTCCACTGTTCAAAGGAGTCCCGAGTGTAAAACTGCATGTGGTAGCACATCAGTGATCCAGATGATAATATAGTTCCATTTTGATTTGTATGGTGGCGGGGGGAAAGATTAGTGAGAGTGTGTGTGTGTGTGTGCGCGTGCGTGTGTAGATTGAGCTCCGCAGTAGCAGAGCATCGTCGTTCGGTCCGGCCGTCCCGCCGTACTCAGAGTTCGAGGAATCCGTTGCGTGTTCTCGCAGCCCGAAACGACATCATGCAGGACTTCATGCAGGCCCACGACGACCCAGAGGCCATGGAAACCAATAAGGGTGAGTCTCATGAGCCTGGACACTCTGATAAGTGTGTACAACTTCAGATCAAAACGGCAGATGTGATACATGCCTTAAATAAAACCGTTGCATCTTTCTTTCCCTCTTTATTCTGTACGGAAATTCCTAATGACTGCAGATTAGTAGATTACACTTTGTCTTGTCTTTTCTCCTTCAGCTGAACAGAACCACAGCTCTGCTAACACTTCCTCTGCAAAGACTGTCTCGAGTACTGTTCCCTACAGCAACCTGATGCTAATCATTGTAAAAGGTAACTTCTTATACATTGATTATTATTGGGGGAACCCCCCCCGCCCCCGTCAGATCAACTTTCTTAACTTGTTACTTATATTCGTTCTAGTTCCAGGTTTTTATTTTATTATATTTTTAGATTTTGTTTTGCAACAAAGTCTAGAAACTTTTAACACTGTTTTCTAACTGCTAATTGACCTACCAAGAGATTTTTCACTAGACCACTATTTGAGGATTATGGGTAATATAGTTTTTTGCCCTGTGTCAGGATGTAGACGAGTGCAGGTACGCTTGGTGGAGCCGGTGGCTCGCTCACTGAACAGCGGGGACTGCTTCCTGCTTGTCACTCCATCACTGTGCTTCCTCTGGACAGGGCAGCTGTCCAACACCTGCGAGAGAGAGAAGGTACACACACGCACGGACACACACAGACACACACGCTTGTATGTTCCTGTCTGCTAAACCCTACAGAGTAATCTTCCTATTATTAAGATAAATGCAGAATGTTAGATTATAATCCAAGTTAACTTAACTGTTTAATATACATGCTTTGTTTTTTAAAGGAAATGAATTGTAAGAACTGCGTCATTAATGTCTGCAAAACAGTAAACCAGCAACTTAGGAAGTCAAATCTCTAATATCTGACAGCTTTTAACTGACACCTAGACTGTATTATTGCTCTCGTAATGCTCGTCTTCTGTTACTGCTTCTTTTTCTTCTTCTTCTTCTACTGTTTCTTTGCTTTTTTTCCCCTTCTTCTCTTTCTTCTTCTGCTGCTGCCACTTCTCATTCTTCTTCCTGTCCTTCTCTTCTCTTCTGATTTATTTTTTATCTTCTGACACGTCATCTGCTTCGTTTTCTTCTTGTTCGTCGTCTTCCTCGCTGTTCACTTCTGTACTTTTTTTCTTCATTATTCTTCTCCTGCCACTTCTGATTCTTCTTCCTTTACTTCTTATTCTTTTGTCTTTTTTTTTTTTTTTTTTAAATAGTTTTTCTTTTTTTCTTCTTCACTGTCTTCTTCTTCTTCTTCTTCTTCTTCTTCTTCTTCTTCTTCTTCCTCATCTGCTGCTGCTTCTGTTTCATATTCAACTTCTTATGTTTTATCTTCTTCTGCTTTTTCTTTTTCTTCTTCAGCTCCTTAGGCTCCTTCTTATTCTTTACCTTCTTCTGCTTCTTTTTTTAAAAATTATTCCTCTTCAAATTATGCTTCAAATGCATCTTTATTTTTTTTTTTTTAATGTCTATTGACTCTTACCATGACACTAAATACCAAGATTTTTCTTCATACTGTCTGGTCATGCATTATTAATTCTATGTTCTTGATTGACGGTTTGTCTAAGGCCTCTGCCATGGCCTCACTGGTCGTGTCCCAGCGGGATCTGGGTTGCCAGGCAACAGAGTTCATTCACCTGGATGAGGGATTAAACACCGACGACCCACGGGCTGCAGACTTTTGGAAACTTTTGGGAGGAAAAGCCTCTTACAGTGGTTAGAGATTCTCACAGCATCATCTTTCTCTTAAAATGTTCAAGTTATGACACATTGTGTTTGATTTGTGACTGTGTTTTTTGATTGTGTTTGACTTTGTGTGTGTGTGTGTGTGTAGGCTGTTCAGATGACGATCAGCAGTATGAGACGGCGATTACAGAATCGAACTGCGTGTACAGACTACAGGGAGAAAGACTCCTCCCACATGAGCAGGGTTGGGCCTCGATGCCACGCCTCTCTCTGTTGGACTCCTCCCAGGTGATCGCTCACACACCGATGTAATGTAGATGAAACTGGATTGCAGTTATTTACCAGACTTTTGAGGTTACCTTTTGTCTTTAATATCCAAACAGACACTCTCCCACATTGCTGGATGATGACTGTATTGTGTATCGAGTCCAATCTGTGTGTGAATGGCCTGCAAAATAATCAGACCTCAATTCATTAATCACCAGAAATTCTAGCTGATTTGTGCATGCAGTCAGTGGAAGAGTGGGCTGAATTTGACAGGTAACAGCTCAAGACGCTGCTGGATTTTTGTCAGGATTGGTAGTGTTATTGAGGCAAGTAATGGCGTAGCCAAGTATTAGGAAAGAAATGTCACACACAGTATGACTAATTTTCACCTGCAGTTTCAAATCCAAATCCAACAAGTTTCCACATGGTATTGAGTTTTGGTGATTTTGCAGCTCAGTCAACGTGTCACAGTATTTCATTGATTGGACAATCATATGTACTATACACATTCCATTCCTCAACCTATTCACGTTGTACAATATGGCACTGTTATTGGTGAATGCTACTCAATTTTTTTTCCCCCTCTGGGGATCTTAGATGAGTCATATTCCCTAACGATTCCTGCTTATTTATTTATTTATTTTTTGCTTCTCAGAGCCTGCTGTTCGACTTTGGCAGTGAGCTCTACTTGTGGCACGGGAAAGATGTTTCCCCCAGTGACAGGAAGCTGGCGTTGCATTTGGCTCAGCAGGTGTGGAGCGGAGATTACGACTACAGCAACTGCAGTACGAATCCCCTCGATCCCTTCGGGCGCAACACCCAGATTCAGAGGTGTGTTTTAATAAACACTCGGACAGCTAGGGATATAATGCGATAGGGAGATTATTTATAAACGACATGTTTTTGTGCACGTGTGTGGCTTTAGGAAGGGTGTGGGTCGGCCAGACTGGGCTCTGTTTGGCCGTGTGTTTGAGCAGAACGAGACCGTTCTCTTCAGGATGAAGTTTGCGGATTGGTGTAAAAAGGTGGAGGATGTGACCCTTAACGGACAAGAAGTCGAGCAGGTGAGCACACCAGCAACGTACACTGAGTCATGAGATCTCGCTAATCAAGTAGTTACTTATACTCATTAATTATTTTATCGGGTCGATGTACATGTAGGTCACTTATGTATTCAATTGCACTTTGCATTTACTCAGTGATCGAGAGCACCGTAGACCCATCACTATCCGCATAGTATTAATTACGTAAAGAATAAATCACTTGGAGTTACTGTTATAGGAAAATAATCAACAACAGGGTGATGCAAAGCGGAGTTTCCACCCCGAAGTTGATTATTCTTTAAATAATGGCATGTCCTGAAGTGCTTTATAACTCTTATACCACAGTTATTACAAATTTTATTAATTAAACAGTTTTAGATGCCTTGTTTTATGTATTAATTAAACATAATTAAGGTTATGTCAACAAAACAAGTTAGTTATTTCATTTGCCTATAACCTTCTCTAACTCTTTCTCTCCAGACTTCTTCTCTTGTAGACTGTCCCGCTGACACGTGGTCATGTGATGCCAAAGCCCTGTTTGCTGGAAAGTGTGTGTCAGGGGCGGAGCCTATCATTCTACACGGTGTGGACGTGCAGAGAGGGCGGGACTCGGTTACACTTGGCGACGGCCAGCAGGCAAAGCTCAGCACCGTTTCTGTAGAAAGTTGGCACACTGGCATGGGAGAAGATTGCAGAGTGGCTTCAGAGAGCATGGGGCAGTTACATGAGGACAACATGTATGCTATACGCTGGACATACCGTCTCAGCGCTACGGGTGGGTTTGTGTGCGTGAGACGGTGGCTGATGGGACAATACGGGATCATTATTTATTTATTTATTTATTTATACAGTATTACCCAAGTCCAGGTTTTTTAGCTGTTGTTCCTTTTGAAATTTTTTTTTACAATTTTTGCATTGCTTACAATTTGTTTACATCCCAACTTTAAACTCTGCTCATTCATATCATTGTATACAGTTTATGATAATATACTTTCCCCGTAGTGCCTAAAAACTCATTTTAAGGTTTATTGTGTGTCCTGGAATATATTTGTATTTATGTGTACGTGTGTGTAAATCACAAAAGGCATCCCTGAGGATCAAAGTTTGGACCAGGAAAGCTCCGCCCTTTTCATCTGGCAGGGACGGCTCTCGCAGATCAATGCACCGGACCTGTCCCTACCGTTATCCTTTGCGAATGAGCCTCGGGTGAACGTAAAGGAAGGGGAGGAGCCACCGTGTTTTCTGCAGCTTTTCCAAGGAGGGCTGGTTATTCGCAGACGACACAGCAAAAACGCAGGTCAGTATTTGTACACAACACGGCACACTTAGAGCCCGTCTGCTGTATCATGTATCAACCAACACAATTGTCAGAGCTGCTTCCGTCCAATCAGAATCAAGAATTCAACAGCATTGTGGTGTGTGTGTGTGTGTGTGTGTGTGTGTATATATATCTCTCAACAAAAAACACTTATTCTGTTCTGTTTTTTTTTTTTTTTGTTTTGTTTTGTTTTTTTCCAGGTGACTGGCGCCTCTTTTGTGTGAGGGGTGCTGTGCCTTTAGAGGCCAGTCTGTTTGAGGTGGAGTGCTGTACCTCCAGCCTGCGTTCTCGCGGTTCTGTGCTTCTGATAAACATCCAGCAGGCGGTGCTTTACCTGTGGCACGGCTGCAAGGCCCACGCTAGTGCACGTCAAGTCGCCAAACACACCGTCCAGCAGCTCACACACACGTAAGAATTGTGTAAAAAATGTGCGAGGAACGCCAAAAACACAATATTACTACATGACGACTATAAATTTTAAAAAGTAGTCGCTTTATTTGAAGGTGTTGTATAGGACAACATTTTGACCCTGTAGAAATAGTGTTGCAACAGAGCATAAGTTTTAACACACGGTACACATGGCGTTCGGTTTCGGACACCATCGCTTGCTAATTCATTGGCTAGCCCGAGTATGGATCTGTTTTTTTTTTTGTGCTGAATCAAGTAGCTAGTGTGGATAGCTTTGAATATGACGGTTGTGTATTAGGCGTCCTCCCGAGATGGGATTGAGCAACAGCAGTCCGAACATTCAGGACGTAGAAGAAGGGGCGGAGCCTGCAGAGTTCTGGAACGCTATTGGGCCACCGGATAGGAAGGCTTATGACTGCATGCTGCAAGGTGATGCTCTGAAATGTCCTAGAATATGCTACGTATAGTAAGAAAATCCCTCATTTGAAATAGCTTAATTGTAATAAATGAATGAACGCACACTTGTGTTCTTTATAGATCCTGGCAAGTACAACTTCACTCCCCGCCTCTTTCACCTGAATGCCCAGTCGGGAATGTTCAAAGGGGAAGAGCTGTTATGCGCATCCAGGGCACCTGGGGTCGTCACGGCAATGCCCTTTTTTCAGGACTGCTTATACTCCGTGCCACAGCCAGGTGAGAGAGCGATGTGCAAAATACGCAATTGTACACATATGCACTGGCATACTGATAGAGAGGTTGAAAAAGAAAGAGGCAGACACAAACTGCAAGGAAGACGGGAACTAGATTGTGAACGAGAGAGACAGGCAGGCAGAGAGAGATAAAGAGAGGGGGAGAGAGACTGCAAGAGAAACAGATACAGACATTGAGAGAAAGACAGACTGCAAGATAGAGAGACAGAGTCTCGAAGAGAGAGAGAGAGACCGAGGCTACAGAAGAGGGAGAGAGAGAGACAGACCGAGAAAGACACAGGCTGTAAGAGAGATGGACATAGAGATAGGGAGAGAAAGAGACAGACCGAGAAAGACACAGGCTGTAAGAGAGATGGACATAGAGACAGGGAGAGAGAGACACAGAGAGACTGTGAAAGAGAAAGAGACAAAGTGACTGGTGAGAAAGAGAGACTGAGACTACAGGAGAAAGAGAGCGATAGACATGGATATTGTGAAAGAGTGATGCAGTGAGACACACACACACACACTGCAAGAGAGACACACACACAGACACTGAGAGTGAGACAGTAAGAGCAAGAGACAGACGAAGAGATGGTATCTGGGAAATAGATGGTGATTTGCGCTCGTCTCTGCAGCTCTGTTCCTGCTGGATAACTTCTTGGAAGTTTATCTATGGCAGAGCAGCTCTACTCAGAACTCACAGCACCCCCACTGGGACACACAGAGGAAATGTGCCATGGAGACAGCGCTTCAGTACTGCAGAGGTCAGAGAAACTGGCAATAAAAGTAGAAATGGGTTTGATGTTGTTTGTGTTCGTGGTGGTGCCAGATGAATTTGGTTAATGTTCTGTTCCTGTGTGTGTGTGTGTGTGTGTGTGTGTGTGTGTGTGTGTGTGTGTGTGTGTGTGTGTGATACAGAGAGAAACCCCAGACGGCCTCCTATGGCTTATTTTCTCGAGGAAGGAGCCGAGCCTCTCACCTTCACTAATGTTTTCCCATCCTGGGAGAGACGAGTAACACAGGTCAGTAGGGCCTCATCATCATCATCTTCTTCATCATCTTCACAGTAGGGCTGCACGATAAAGTCTAAAATGAAGATCAAGATTATTTTACACATAACATGGGAATTTAACTTATACCCTTCAACTGAATTTTCAGTTTATTTTCTACAATATTGTTTATTTGTTTGTTTGTTTGTTTGTTTTTGTTTTTAAACAATTTAATTGATGCATGTTTTATTTAATCTGAGATTAGATTTTATCATTAACCGTTAGCTTTATTTGATTTCATTTTACTAAATTCTGTTATCATGTTGTATAATTGTAGCCATTCCACCCCCCTTAATTTATTTATCTGTAATCATTGCACTTTATTAGTTTAAATCCTATTTCACTTCAATACATCCATGAAAAGCCACACTCACGTTTGTTCGTCAGATGGATTTTTCTCTTTTTAAATGCTAAATACAAAACCCATTTTAACTGGAGAGCATGCTGTGATTGCTCGGGCAGCTGAAGCCTGCATGGGGAGTTTGTGATGTAATGCACCAGAGGAAATGAACTCTTAATGCCCAATAATTAGCCAAAGTTAGATACGCTCACTAATGTCGCTGTTGGTTGTGTTTGTTTAATTAAGGAAGCTGAGCACAAAATATAAAGTTACAGCTGTGCCTCTGACTGTTCCAATACAATGAGAGATTTTTTCAAACCAGATATGTGGAGCATTTGCCATTCTGTACAAGTTGCTGTTATAGGAAATGAATCACCACCTTCTGACCAATCAGATTTGAGAATCCAGGAGTGGTAGAAAACTGCATTAGGTTATTCTGGTGACTTGAATCCATGACCTTTCGTGTGTGTGTGTGTGTGTGTGTGTGTGTGTGTGCGTGTGCTCCCAGGTGCCCTCAGTGCAGAACAAGCTAATGTTAGTGCAGGATGCATTGGCTCTCCTCAACAGGACTCAGTTCTCTGTGCAGGATCTACTAAAAAGACCTTTACCAGACGGAGTGAACCCTCTGCACCTGGAGACCTATCTGTCTGACCATGACTTCCAGGTCAGTGGCTAACCTTTCATATCGAGGGTATGCATTTGAATGAAACGTCTTGAAATATGTTGAACGTGTTGAACTTGTAGGGCATGTATAGGGTTCAGTTGCACTCGCAATGTGCATACACGTAAAATCTGGAATTCTTAATGAATGAAGGTGCGTGTGTAGTGTTTCTGCCGTCGACAATTGTATTTTTTGTAACCGTCGTCTAGAAAACGTTAAAAGCAAGCATTCGGTGGGGTTTCTGAGGGGAACAACAGGAAAGCATTGGCTCTATCGGTCGCAGATAGTAAGTTCGAATCCCGACGACGATGCTACAGCCGTAAGCGGCCAGGAGTCGAAGAGAGCAAAATTGACACTGTTGTCTGGGTAGGAGGAATATTCTGTCACCTGTCAATCACAGTGAGATTAGCGAATCGTGGAGGGGTCAATGAGCTTATGCATGCGGAAGAGGGCAGATAGCGATTTCCTCTGAGTGTATTATACTGCCCTGTGAGGCAGAGCTCGAAAAGTTGGCTGGCTTCACGTGTGCCTGAATAAATACATGTTAGCCTTCACCTTCACTAGTTGGTAGCTGTCATATAATAGGAGAGAACTGGCGGTTGGACGGGAATTTCCAAAGACTAAATTAGGGAGAAAATGTAGTTTAAAAACAACAAATAAAACAAGCAAAAAAAGCCCAAGCAGCTTTGGGTGACTGTTAAAGACTACATGTTAGTCCTTCCAGGATTTCGTGATTTTGCGATCGCAAAAATGAACACGAAATCAAGCAAACTCTGCAATATTCAGTGGAGCTTGTAATTTTTCAAAATGACCACAGATTTTCCACAGGTTTGGTCTAAGATGTATCATGTGACATCATCATAACACTCATTCAGCCAAAGTCCTCTTCGATTCACGTGCGTCGAGCATGAGTACAGCTAAAAAGTCTCATTTACCAACAAAAGGAAGACAGTGCAAAACAGTTTCGTGCAATTTAAGTCGTTTTCTGCAAAAAAGCACAAACACTTTTGTTTTGCAACACGGATTGTTACATGCCGTTTGTATTTAGGCCGCTAAACCACAAGGAGTTCCCATAGTTCCACATTTTGGCACTCCTATAATGTAATATTCTAGGGAGAATTGGGGACAAAATATTCAGACTCAAGAATGGTCGTACATTGATTTTCAGTAAAATAGTGGTTGTGGTGGTTATTTAATATTATCTAGCATTAACATTATTTGTGCTTTGCAAATTTATCAATTTGCTATCAGTCAGAAAAACTAAGAACTCTTAGAAGAAGACTTTATTTCCTTGAATGCACGACATGCTCATGTCTCCAGCTGTCTCACTTCGCTCACACAGATAACAGAATTCTTAAAACCTAGAAAACTACTTGGAGTTCCACATCATGAGCATTTTTTTTTTTTAGACGGTGGAAGCTGATGATTTACAGTTACTCCCATGTGACGTGAATGCAGCGTTCGGGTTTAGAAATGTAAACTAGCACGAGAGATAAAGCATAAAGCAATATGTCTTTTGTTTGCAGGTGGTTTTAGGAATAAAGAGGAAAGACTACAACTCCTTGCCAGAGCTGCAGCAGTTAAACCTGAAAAAGAGCAAAGGCTTGTACTGAATCTGCACTTGAAAGACTACTCACCCAGAACTACTGAAGCAGTTTCAATTTCTATGTTAAAAGGAAGACGGTTTTTTTTTTTTTTTTTTGAAATAATCCTATTTTCTTGTAATGCCACCCCCTTTTCCATGTACAGTTTAAAACCTAATGACTATGTAAGAGTGTGTGTGTGTGTGTGTGTGTGTGTGTGTGTGTGTGTGTCTTTTGAGTGTGGTCAATTTAGTGCCTTACAGAAATTCCTCCACTGATTTTAGCCAAAAGTCCAGGGGGCTAGGGAGGACTGCCTGCTTATACTCACTCAATGGGTTTCAATTTCTTCTCTCTTACCAGCCAAAGCTGTTCTGTTTTCTTTCTCCTTCCTTTCGCTTTCTCCACTTTCTACCATCTTTTCCTCATCTCCATCACTAATGGAGATGTGAATGTGGGGGGGATGTGAGTTTAAAAACAAATAAATAAATCACTAGTTGTTTTACTGACCAGGAATTAAATCTGGTATTTCTTATCAGCTATAAGAACACAAATAAACTGGAATGAAATGTTTTTCTCTATGAAACTTTAATTTAACTGTACATATTGGATTACAAGTGGAATAAATACAACAGGAAATTGAAAAAAAAAAAAAAAGTGAAAGGCTGCAGAGAAACAGCAACTAACTGAAACACAGTGGATATACAGGGATATAAAGGAATACTCGATCATTTCTTTAATCCAAACTTCACCACAGCTGTAGTGTGTGTGTGTGTGTGTGTGTGTGTGTGTGTGTGTGTGTGTGTGTGTGTGTGTGAGATTACCACAAACCATAAGTTCGACACATTTCCTGTGCTGAGAAAAGAACAATAAAACCTGCTTACTAAGGACAGGTGTATGAGTAAATGTTAAAATTATACACATCTATTTGATGTTGACTCAAAATGACAACTATTACCTGATTGCAATAAAGATGGAATAAAACACAGATAAGAAAACATTCCCCCAAAGCTGTTATTATGGAGTTTAACCAATTTTCAAATGCTGGAGCAGTATAAGTTACAGTAAGTTTCCCAAACTGAGACACTTTCTTTATTTACTTTAAATAATGGTGACTTTGGTGAAGAAAACTTCCATTATTGTGGAGTTTCGAGTTTGATTATTTTCTCAGTGCAGGGAAGAATGAAAAGTCTTGTTTGTTGTAATCACACATATATTACAAACTGCATTAGATGGAACGTTTAAAAAAAAAAAAAAAAAAAATAGTGGAATCTTTAATGTGCTTATGAAATGACTTGAGAGCCATGATTTGATTCCTATCTTGATGGTGGTTTAGTTTTGATACAGAAATCCAAAAGTGGCTTAGAACAAGGGTCTTCAGTCTTCTCCACAATGAGGCTTTCCATTCCAGCCAACAGGAGCCACACCTGATTCCACATGTCTAATCAGTTCATTTCAGTCTCCAATCAGCTATCAGTTGTGCCGCCAATTTGGCTGGAATGAAAGCCTGTAACCACACCGGGTCTTTGCGGATAAGACTGAAGATCCCTGGCTTAGAAAAACCAGGTAAGTAATGCAGCTGAGAGTTTATAGTTAGTTTCCAGTGGTGTATGATTGTTCACTGCCATTTTGTTAAGATCAATTGACAGATTATGGATGATGAAGAATCACCATCTTTAACAAACCATTGTTTTGGAAAGAAAATAACACACAGGAAGCTGCATGACCAAAACTACATGATTGACCTATGTCTGCTGTAAACTACCTGCAGTTAATTTATGGTGGATGGCGGGACATATGCTTTCTAGAGATCCAAATTTGACAGTTGAAGGATGGATGCTTCATCTAAACTGTTTCACTGCTTTCCCAGACATTATGAACTGAAAAAATGTAAAATAACAATATTTACAAAAGATGCTTCATCTGATTTGCATACAAAAAGCTCTAAAACACCAGTTTTAATTTCATGGCCACTTTAATAACAATGCTAGGATGGCATGTGCTCAGTGTTAGGCTGGCAGTGGTTAAGAGTTTTTGTTAATGTTTAAGCTGGTTGTGTTGGCATTTGTTAGGTGTGTAAGCAGTGTGGTGAGGTTTGGGAATTAGAGAGGCTTTAAATATCATGTGACTTTGGATAACAGTCCACAAAAAAATGCAGTGTGTGTGTTTATGACTATGACTGGTAGTGTCTGGTATCTTTTGTATTTGAACATGAATTTTTAATTTTGCTCTATAATGATACACTCTAGTGGTTCATTTCTAAACTAACTCCACACTTTATACAACATGAATACGTAACTAAACACTTGTGAATACGGCATATTAAATCTATATGCATGTTTCGTGTTCGCTATATACAAACATTTAGCTGATTGGAGGCAGGAACATGAATTTGGATTCGCTTTGCACTTATTGTGCCTACCAGCTACAATAATAAACACAACCAGAACAACAGATCCAACTATGAAACAGTTTAAGAGGTTTAAACTAGCATGCTATAAAAAAAAAAAAAGTGTTGTACAAGAATAGTAGTGCGCCTGATTGTTTAAACTAATTTACACTAATAGTGAAAAAGTTGAAAGTGATTGTAACTATTGCTAGAAGCAATGTAACATTAAAAAAAGGAGATAAAAAATGAGGTGTTTGTGCAAGAAAGGCTATGGCTAATTTAGGTGTGTGGATTGTATTTGACATTTTCTGTGTCACAGTCCCCTGTTTTCTGTGAGCGTTTATATTTGTGACTCAGATCGACTGCTCTCTTTCTGGTAGTCGTCTATCGGGTTCTGATGCCAAAGCTGCCTCCCTGAGCACTACCATGTGATCCTCAGCTGCATGCAGCGATTGGTCGATCCAGTCCAGGCTGCCAGACATGTGACAGGCGTTCCGTGTCACCAGCACTAAGTGACTCACAGACAGCAGCAATGCTGTAGCCCTGAAAGGATATGCAGAAACTTTTTGAGAACAGGAAGCACAGTGAAAACCCACTGTGTTTCAACCTGCTTACAGGTGCGAACACTGGGAATATTCATCCCGATGCTCTACTTCTTCACTTGTGACTCACCTTCTGCTGTTGTGAATGGTCCCTCATGGATATCCTAAAAATTTACACTTCCCAAAACTATTTTCAAGCCTGCCAACCCCGAAAGGGAAGTAATGCGTAAAACCAGGAAAAGGGGGGGATGCATTGAGGGAGTAAAAATACATTTTAAAAAACAATATAGTACATTTCTATATTTATACTGTACCTTTTCAAAAAAATCACTTGTCTAGCATCCCTCATAAAAGCCGTGAATTTTCCTTTTTTTTTTCTTTTGGTGGATCCCTAATAAATAGTCAACTGATGTTAAGTAAATACTGGTCTAATGTTGACCCTTTTTGCAGTACACTGACGGGTCATTCAATGAAAATCAACTTATTGGACATTTTCACTCAGTATAAATAAATGAATCACTTTATCGCCACAAGTCTGTTATAATATTAGTCAGGACACTGTTGGGTTTCTGTGTTTAGAGTATCAGGACTCTGTTTGGCTGCTGGTGAGCAGGACCTCTCCACAATAACATTGGTACAGAGATAAAACAGACAGCACAACTAAAGCTTTATTGATGGTAAATCACTGTATACAACTGCCACAATAAAATTATAACCTTTAAACCTGGTAGGCTAGGTTAAAAAAAAAAAAGTAAATAAATAAAAATGGAAAAACTGCAAATTCTTAAAAGCCACGAGTGCCTACTTTCACGTGTGCAATTAACCACTACTGTGGAGTGTGACATACAAATAAATTCAATACAATGATAGATTTTATTCACATTAATGAACCAAATTTTTTTTCCATTTACCTTAACAGGAAGTCGAGTACAATTTTCAAACCGGAATTTATTGTTTTTTTGTTGTTGTTTTTTTCCCCCCCCGAGATGCACACACTCGCCAAAACATAATCAGAGATAGGGGGAACAGAGTGGGGCTTCCAGGGAGTGTTAATTATTATGGAAGAGTTAAACCTATGCAAATCTCAATTATTCCAGATTCACATGTTGATTGGCTCATATCGTTTTATTATTTCCTAAGTGAGAGTCAAACCTGTAAGATTACTTATAAGCTAAATAGGAAATACAGTTACCTGGCATCGAGGAGGATTGGGTCCAGTGGGGGATACATCGACCGAACTACATCATCTACCCTGTGAAATCAGAGATGATGGTGATGATGTATAGTATTCTCCGCAGCTTAAAAATATGCTCCTAGCTGGATGGTCTACTTTACAACGCGTGAACAACCATCTATCGACCGTCACCAAGCTGTAAGGTGACTGCCATAACCTGCCAATTAACATTAACATACTGTATAGTGAACATTTTACAGCTGTTAATGGTAGTAGATAAAATATAAACTTTGTTTAAAGTTACATTTAGCGTTATGGAATGTCCACAAAACAAACCGTATCTCTTATTTTAACATACTTTTAAGGTTATTAACTTAAAACATTATTTTATTTCCTCACTCTCGTGTTTTTCTTAATAATAATAAAAAAAAGACATAAAATGTCATATTACTGAGAAACCAGAAAGTGTAAACTCCTTTGTCCTGAAGACTTCCCAATGGCGTAAAACTTTCAAAACACCTACATTTACTGACATTGAGAATCATTTTCACGCAGTCTAACGATGGTTTGCGAACTGTTTGCACCAAAGAGTACTGGAAGTTTATCACACCAAAATTAGGTTCCGGAAGTATATGCCCACTCACACTAAATATCTATTATAATATAAACGCATCCACTGTTTACGCAATTATCACAATTTGGTTTTTGGATAGTTTTAACAAACAAGAATGTGGTTGGCCAAAATGGCTGCTCCAATGACAATCACTTTAACATCATTCTGCCCTCTAGACTCCTCCTCAAAAGAATTGAAGGCAGAATTCATAGACCTCTCATTATGTTACCAAAGAGTTCATTTAAAAAATGAGGCTTATGTTATTTGAACTTAAACGTATGAAGATATGGGCATGTATCAATGGAAAGAATTTCAGGTGAAACAGGTTTCCATTACCTGTTAGCACCATTAGCTCATAGCTCCAGCGCAGAACTAAAGAACCCGTCTTGGCTGAGCGACTACTTGTTGGGGAAAATTATAACCTGCTAAACTATTCCTTTAATAAAGATGTAAAGAGCGATGAACTGAAGCTTATTTATTTACTCTGTGCACATGAACATAACTGGAAGCGTTTTGTTTGGTTTCCATTTCCGTATTTACCTGGGGCTGATGCGTTTGGCCACCGTGATGATGTCACTAAGGCTGGCAGGGGCTTTTACCTTTGCTCCAGAGCCCATCGTCATGCCAACAAGTTTCTCTGTCAGAGTGTGGCATATCTGTATGAAGGCAATCAATATTCGAATGAACCAATCAGCAAAGAGCCGTTCTGAAAGCATGATAACTGCGTGTGATTACTGCAGAACTCAGACTTTTGAGAAGCACATAAATTACCTTCAGGATGGAGATACAATGAGACACTAGACCGCTGGAGATAGAGGAAAAAGAGAAAGACAGACAGAGATCACCAAAGGTGTGATGAGAAGACGGCTGATAAGTGTGATATTATGCTGAACTTGTGTATAATTATCATTATGACTGCAGAGAAGGACATGGTGAAGTGGCCATACGAGGCATCTTCAATCCACTCCTCGTTCTCTAGGATGGCTTCGATGTGCGGGTTGGTGATGACCACGTCGTCCAGCTCCAACTCGGACGGCTCGCTCTGGGTCTCCATCGCTCCAATCAGATCCACTGTGGGCCTGAGAGGGGAAATGAATATTAAAGCTTGAGAAGTGAAAGTGACATAATGGCTTTGAGGACCGGGTACTTCATCTCGAGGACTGCAAGAACTATGGCACAGTCGAATTTTGGAATAAAAAGAATGTTGGAAAGGGAATAGTGAATACATGAACTTTGATTGTTTTCTGATGAGATACTCAGAGACATGGCTTCTTGGGAATAATAAAACTGGAGAAGTTAAAATAATAACGTTTTTGTATTTACTTGGACTCGAAGTGATGCAGCAGTTTGGGCCGATGGCAGTAACGATGGCGACACACGACCACCAGCGCCACGAACGATGCCAGGAAAACGGTGGCCAACACTCCGATGGCCACAATAACCACAGTCTCCATCGTGATGTGTCGGATGCAGGGTTTTAGAGGTTTTAAGTAGATGTAGTCTGGGGTTCATCTGAGGGAACAGAGGCCAAATTTCAAACATTTAAGATATGAGTTGCTTTAAAAAGTAGGCTTTAGGTAGTTTATGAGGAATTGTCAAAACTTCAAACGCACGTGGTTCTGGACTCGAGAAGGGAAAAAACCCATTTTTAAAAGACTCCTTTGTTTGCATGTAGAATTCAATACACTTCGTTTCTCCTGTCTGCATTATAAAGGTCGACTAATATAGTTTTGCCACGCTGGAACCCAATTCCGATTCGCACAGTGAAACATAAGAGTTGGTCTTTAAGTGCAAAAAGTTCAAAAATAGACAAAAATGGCACTCAAACATTTTAATGGAATAATCTTTTGTGCAACAATCTCAACTGTGAGTGCAACAGAAAAACCTAATAAATAAGTAAATAATGTAAAAAAGAGAAAAAAAAATGAATTAATTGAGACCCCCAGTCAATTTCTCAGCATCTGTATACACATCTCGGTTCATTGCATCTCAAAAGAGGCAGTATGACCTTACACGCATATAAATCCAATCGTTCATGAATTTACAAAACAGTAACATCTAACCTTTAATAATGAACCCTATGTAAACATTCCATAATGTGAATCCACACCTGCTCTCTAAGATCTCTTTATTTTAATGAACGAGTGTGTATACGGTGTGTGTGTGGGGGTGAGCATGTATTTACCAGGACCACACCTATCGAACCTTTACCCATGAGCAAGTTGATCATTAACGTCTCCCATATTAACTCTGGCGTGTTTACAGACTGGAACACCGTCAGTACTATACAGTGTGTTAGGTGATGCTCGCTTTATTCTCAAAAATAAACTTTACTGTTACTGCTAAAGCATAATCTTCTGAATACATTTAATAGCTAGTGTGTATTAGGTATGTGGGGGGGGAAATTGCTCTTTTTATTTATATTTTTAAATCAAAGTTTGATTTATTTCTGTCGATCGACTGCCTGGACTCTCTCTAATGCTGATTTATTTTCTGAAATTCTGTTTCTGAATGCAGTAATTCTTTAAGCGGATCTATTCAACCCACCCAAACTGTATCAGGCCTCCGCAATATCTTACAGCGTTGCCAGATTAATCAGCTAAAATATAGCTGTATCTCATATCTGGAGGTCAGTGTCGTTAAAAAAAATGACTCATTTCCCATTGTACTGTAACTTTAGAATTGTGATTTATATGAAAAGATAAGGAAAGAAATCACTTCTTCCTTTTTTTATCTTTCTATTTATAGTTCTGATACAATGTGACGTGGAAATGCTAAACATGTAGGTTATTTAATTATATATTTTTTAGAATATGATTCAACCATTTCCCCCCTATTATTATTATTATTATTATTATTATTATTATTATTATTATTAAAACCAATTTTTAACAAATAACACTTTGTGCAGAGGATGTTACCATCACAAAGTTAAATTATTTTCCTATGACGGGCCGTTCCAAAGTGTTTATTCCACTTATACCACAGCAACTGGTCAATGATTACAACTTTTTTATTTGTTAAAGCATGGATTATTTATTAAAGCATTGTACTTTTTTGCAGTTTATAACATTAACTAGATTTAATGTTGTGAAACATCTGTGAAGAAGAAAGAATTTAGTTCCTGTTATCACTTGCGTTATTGCTGGAGATGGCAAAATGCCACCTTTTTATTTTCCATACAGATTACAAAACCTTGAGTATCAGCTGATATGGATACCCATCGGATAGATAGATAGATAGATAGATAGATAGATATAATATATAGATATATCTTTCTTTAAAAACTACCAAGCTTTATTATTATTATTATTTTTAACTGAAGCACTTATAGTATAAATATAATAAAATTCAATTCTAACAACAACAAAAAATACAATCAAGTGTCTTTACATGTAAGAATTTCTATTAAAAAAAAAAAAAAAAATCCAATTAAATTTAGGATTGACTAACTTTTCAGTTTGTTAGAAGATCAGATCATTATTTGAAATTCCAACCAAAAATCTTTTGCTGGTTTTGGCCCAATACCAGTCCTGGGTACTGTACTGGTGCAATCTCTAATTACAGCAGATATAAACAGACCAAATAAATAAATACATAAAGAAATAGATAAATAAATAAAGCTTGTCATGTTACTAAGAATAGACCTTTCGTGTTACAACTCGACCTCTGACCCTCACAACACTCTGACATTGGCTCCTCATTATTTATCTGCATTGTTAATCCCTTACACACCAAATCGCAGAAGGCGCTCCTCTAGGTGTAATCTGTTAACTGTTCCACAAACCCGCTTAAGATCTATGGGTCACGAGGCTTTTTCTGTCTATGCTCCTTCTCTTTGGAACTCTCTTCCTCTCGAACTTAGGGAAGCTCAGACCTTTGACATATTTAAAGCTCAACTCAACTTACTTTTTTAAACTAGCATTTGCTTGCTGATGTCTACTTTTATTATTATTATTATTATTATTATTATTATTATTATAGGCTTCTTAAAAATAATATTGTACAACCCTAATCTGCACTGTATTATTTGTGACAAATTATTCATTTATTAATAACTTGCATCAATATTATTTATAAGCTGGTTTAACTCCAGAATAAGTGCACTATTTAAAAACAAAACAAAACAAAACAAAAAACATTAGTCTCTGTCTGTGAAAGATTTATGCAAGGTTGGGTCAGTATACTGTAGGCCAGAGCATTATGTTATGCAAAAGGTAGTGCACTTTTTCTGACACACTATTTAGTATGCTAGGTTGTGATTTAGGACACGGCTTCAGTCTCAGATAAACGCCATTACAAACTATGAGAGAAAATATACAAAATAGTCCTGTTAGTTGTGGCTAATGTTTATATTATCTGGTGTTTTAGTCTGCGTTAAAAGTTTTATATTTTAAGGTAAAAAAAGCAGGATGTTTTTAGGTTTTTTTAAGCACAAAATGAAAAGCAACTTTTTTTCCCCCTCCTCAAATCTACTATATATTAAAACTCATTATGTTAGGTCATTTTCCCAGTCTAGACTGTCATCATTTCACACTAAAACACAACTTTCAGAATAAAAATAGTACATAAATACTTGAATACTCCAACAGTTGGAAGTCTTACCTGTAGTCCTCCATTTTGACGCGTTTGTCTCGCGAAAACAAAGCAGCTGGATGGTGCGCGCGCGGCCGGAGACAGCGCGGAGAGCTCCGGAATGAGAGCGCGCACGATGGAGGAGACGGGTTGCCAGATTGGATTGATGGGTTTCCTAGCAACCGTTCACCCTAATGCTGCAGAAAAATCCCGGATTGTATCATTAAAATAGTCAGTGTGTGTGTTGTGTGTGTGTGTCGCACAAAATGAATACATTTGATAAAATCCGATTATTTTTTTATTATGGTAATTCTTAGTCACAAAAAATGTGAATATATTTGCAAACTGCAATCTACACATTCATAACCAAATTCATTTTCACAAGATCGGATTTACAAATGCATAGGCTAAATAAATTTACATTCACAAAGTACGATTCAGAAATTCGAAACAAATTTCTGAATGTTTTTTTTTTTACGTTTATAAATTAAATAATTGAATCTGCATTTGCAAATCGTCACGCATGTAGTCTAGGATTTGTGTGAGTGCTACAGGGATGATGTGTTTTTGTAAGCCAGCCCGGAAGTTAGCATCATCCTGGTTCCCTCGACAAAAAGCCAATAGGATTTTTCTGTTGGCTTTTGGATTATTGCAGAAAATAAGCTCTGACCACAAACGTTTATGATTCTTACACGTTTACACGTGCTCATCAAGAGAATCTTCACCAATGAATACAACTTTTACTAATTTTGAAGCGTAAATACAATTGGCAGAAGTAAAAAGCTGAAGTTAGGCTATAAACAAACTACACCACTGTCGCGTGACTTCAACGTCATTACCGCTAAGCTTCCGACAACTATTTCAACCTTTATTTAAAGAACACTACAATTGGAAAATTCTATAAATCTGATGAATCTATAAGTTAAAAAGTTTGAGTCGGAATAGTTTGCAAGTGTAAACACAACGAGGCTGTAGTAGATGTTTTCCTGTTCGGTGTGATGACGTTTAATGTCCCAGACAACCTCTGTAGTAAAATTTAGCCGCTTGTTAGCAACCACCTTTTTCAAGACACGTAGAGTGGGGTATTACTGGTGTACTTTATGTCGTAGAATAAAACGTGAAAATATCTTGAGCTTGTGTTCACAACAGATCTTATTTCAGGCATTTAACCAAAAACCCATTTAAAAAACCCATTGACTTCAGTACGATGGAAGTGCTCAAAATACTAACTCATTTTCAGGTGACTTTTCTGCCAGACACCAATTCACATATTAGTAGTGTTGTGTGTGTGTGTGTGTGTGTGTGTGTGTGTGGTTTTTTTGTTTATTTGTTTGTTTGTTTTGGGGTTTGTTTGTTTTTTTTAAATAAAGGAAATTCTCTTTAGGCAATCAGATGTGAGTTTTCATTCCGGCCAATAATAATATGCTTTGCTCAGTGCTTTGACTCAATATGTGTAACTTCCTGCAACATGTAATATGCCTTAATTAGTGCACAGAGAGGACTCTGTTTCTTCATTCCAAGATGGCGGCTGATAACCAGACTTCGCATGTACTTATAGCATTATTGGTATGATAACTGACTAAACAGTACAATTTATACATGTTTTGTTTTTAAACCCACCAAAATTTCCTGTGCTACATTTTCTGTACAGTCCAACCAACAAGTTAAAAAGCTTCACTCTGGCAACACTGAACTCCTTATCAGCACCAGTCTTGTCAGTCTCTGGCAGGTGATAAAGTAGGTAGGACTGAATTTCATATGGAAGGCTTGAATTGTCAGAACAACGACAAACTGATTGCTGCATGCATCGCAAATGTTATATATTGGGGTTGTATTTCTGATACCCCAGAAGGTGTTGATTAATTTATGTAACAGCACAATTCTGAAAATATTGTTGGCTGTAATTCAAATTATAGGTTATATTCGTGTTTCTATAGTAACAACCCCATCATGGATTACTGTGGTGTTTCATTCTTTATAAATAAAATAAATAAATGGCGCACTTATATAGCACTTTTATCCAAAGCGCTTTACGCTGTGTCTCATTCACCCATTTACACACACACACACAAACACACCAATGGTAGCAGAGCTGCCATGCAAGGCGCTAACTTGCCATCGGGAGCAACTTGAGGTTCAGTGTCTTGCCCAAGAACACTTCGGAATGTGTAGTCATGTGGGCCGGGAATCGAACCGCCAACCCTACGATTAGTGGACAACCAGCTCTACCACCTGAACCACAGCCGCCCTTTATGTAACTCATATTCATAGACCATTGAGTGCATTATGAGAGAAAAAGTGTAATGGTGTTCTACCATAATTTTTAGTAGTACATAACATTTTAGTTCAACAAAAAACAGTAAACAGTTGACTATTTATCGTGGAGTATATGGTTTACACATTCAGGGGCAAACGTCTGCAAACATTTTGTCCATCGGTACAAGAAAAGAAAATCACCCATACATGTTTCAATGTCAACTCAATGGCTTGTTTAGACATTTGACACGCTTGGCCTTCCATAAGCTTACCATCGGTTACAGAGACATTTTGTACCAGCAGGGGGCAGGATTGAGCCAGTAATGTGCTTTTCTTAAATAATAGTTGACCAACTGTGATTTACAGGTCCCCAAAAATATTTTGCAGGCTGTACCTCAGTGCCATAGAGAGATTTTATTATTGGACACACCAGACCAATTTGTGAATCATTGCCAAAAATGAGCCATCAATCCTGGACTAATGGTGTGCTGTCAGGCCGATGCTTTGGAATGGTTTTTAAAGCTTTTTGATTTGAACCCCAGAGTGTAGCAATCAGTTTAAATAGATGTGTGTTGGTCATTTACCTTAAAGATTGAAATCCAGTCTAAAGTCCACATTACAGCCACCATATATACACATTCAACGAAGGCTGAAGATTAAGCGTGTGAAGTTTGAAGACAGCTGATTTGATCTGTTTCAGGATTCTATAACAGGGTTCAAACTGTATTAGAGAAACAAAGTGCATATCATACCTGGATTAATTTTTTTAAAAATATATTATATTTTTATACTTAAGGTACATTTTCCAAACTGTTGTGACTCATCACAGTGGTGTTGGTCAATGTCAACACTCTAAGAAATGCATATTGTGGCCTAATTTATTGTGCAAACAATATATCATCATAGCAACCACCTCTCCTTTATACAAAACTGGGTTACTTACATGGTTGGTTGGAAAAATCTATTTATTTATTTATTTTTTACTGAAAAACTATTAACTCGACATATAAGAATAGGTCAAAATGGCTATCCATCCATTTAACAGCTAATGATAAAACTAACAGCAAACATGTCTATCACATACTCTTAGGTTAGCTTAAAGAAAAAATCCTCGTCTCTGCTGGGTCTGATTGTAAACTGCTATTTCGTTCAAAAATCAATATAGGATCTACAGAGAGCTGCACCTTAATAACATCTCTTTACTCAGCTTTAACATTGAATTGTACCCTGCCCTGCTTTTAAAGAACTAAAATGGATTTGAGAGGATTTCATTTCTGTCTGACTTTAAGTCCACAAAACTAAAACGCAATCACTGACACATGCCATTCAGATTTTAGTTCTTGGCTTAAATTATTTCAATGATTTTGTATTGTATTTATTCTCTAGCCTGAAGAGAATATGGTAATATATTTAGTAATGAGTCTCTGTAATTTTTTTTAAAAAAATCTGGATTTACACATGTAATAAAGCAATTGAAGTCCACTTGAATGTACTAACATTCAGTACAAGTGACTGTATTAGTATTAGACTATGCTATATATCTAGAACAACTTTGGCAATAGTTCTGGCTGCAAGACAAATCACAGGTGTATATTGCTGCACTCGTTCTAATACAGTACGTCATCATTTCTGTAGCTTACACAGAGACTTGTATGGCAGACTTTCCACATAAAAGGATTTTGAATCATTGATATGGTGAAGTTTTCTGTCTGGAAATGTTTATGAACATTTGCTGAGTCAGCACTTCAGCGGTAACGCTGTAACTTTAAGTTTTCTGATTAATTGTAAGGGAGCTAATAATTTTGAGTGTTTATGGGGAAATAATTGCATTACGAAGGTAAAAAAAAAAAGAAAAAATGTATGAAAAAATACTCAAGAAAAACTAAGCCATGTCACCATATGATTAATATCAAAACATCACCTTAATAAATGCGTAATTTATTTTAGATATATTCATTTTTGCTCTTGAAGGGTGCCAATAATTCTAAACCTAAGCTTCTGTACTAGAGAATGAGGTTGAGTTGAAATCCTTTGACTGTTTGTCAAAAAGTACAAGATTATTAAGCCTATTTCTAACAAATTCCTTCACATTTTTAAACTTGGAATGGTCTTATTTCATTTCGGGAAATACATTCATTTTATTTCTAAAACTAAATAAGAGATTCACAAAGATATGCAAAGTTTTCTTCCAACAGATTAAATTTTTTTGTTTACTCTCATAATAACCAGCATTAGCTAAATTTACAGTATGTTTGATTATATATATTTCAAGTTCAAGTGGGTCATCTATATAGCTTGTATACATTGGGACCAAATGTCGTTTCTTCAGAACCATGGTGCAACACAGAACAGTACACATGACTAAATAAAAGGCAAATACACAACAGTGTGTGACGAACGCAAGTCAATAAACACACAGAACAGAACAATAGATACACAGGACAGTAAATACACAGAACATGGGCTGTAAAATGTAAACTATTGTGTAATTCCATAATGTGAGTTCCATAATGTAAAGTGGTGTGTGTGTGTGTGTGTGTGTGTGTGTGTGTGTGTGTGTTTTGTGTTGAGGCAGCATACTGACAGCTTCCTTGCCTCTCTTCAGAGGTGTGAGAGGTGTGTGTGTGTGTGTGTGTAATCTAGGGGGTAAGCCTGGAGGCTTTCCTGGAGGGATTTTGCCCTCTATTACAGCATCAGGACGCAGGTGTGATGAATCCACAGGGATAATGTGTTTGAGTGTGCGTGTGCGTGTGTGTGTGTGTGTGTGTGTGTGTGTTTTCAAGCACATAAATGCACATATGTGATGCACTAGTTATGTTGGGTGTAAATAATAATAAATAATGGGATCTCTCTCTCTCTATGTCTGTCTGTCTGACTCTCTCTCTTTCTTTCTCTTTCTGCCTGTCTGTTTCTGTCTCTTTCTCTCTTCCTGACTGACTGTCTGTCTCTCTCTCTCTCTCTCTCTCTCTCTCGCTCTCTCTCTCTCTCATCCTCTGCTGAGCAGAGACAGTCACATCCATGAAGACACACATGCAGAGGGAGGTAGAGGTAGGATGTGAAGGGTGATGCAAAAAATATGAAATTCCTTTGAGAGTAAAAATACCAGAACTTCTATTGATTTTTTTTTTTACCTGCCCAATGGGACCAGCTTCTGTTCATTTTTGTTTTGTTTTGAAAGAATCCTAAATAAGAACCACAGCTTCTTCTGACTAATTAACATCTTTATTTTAAAATAGTTAAAATGACACCATTTGTACTTGCCTTTTATGGATTTATCAACCTACACTCTTGAAATGGTAATGCAGTCTGTTATAACTTGAATTCTCCCTTATTTATATGTAGTTTTTACCATAAGCACTTTTGAGGCAACAGAGAAGTAAGATCTAGATTATAT
Organism: Stegophilus panzeri; assembly: GCA_024331685.1. Lineage (NCBI taxonomy): Eukaryota > Metazoa > Chordata > Actinopteri > Siluriformes > Trichomycteridae > Stegophilus > Stegophilus panzeri. Next base: position 4,248,658 of record JANDJT010000102.1, on the reverse strand, counting down.
AAAATAATATTTATTATATATTTATTATAGATGCACTGACGTATCGGCCGATAATCGGAGAAAGGCTATTGTTACCGCTATGAGCCGATAGTTTAAAAACATCCGATGATCAGGGCGGATTATATCCTGTCAATCAAAAGAGGGCGGGAAAACGCATTGATTTCGTGCTGTGTGTAAAGAAGATGTCTCTTGTGTGGAATGACGTCAAAACTGCAGTGTGTAATCTCTGTAATCTCTGCACTGATCAAATTTTACACCGGACGCTGCAGCAGTGAAGCGGGA
>JANDJT010000102.1:4237700-4247973 GCA_024331685.1 Stegophilus panzeri | reverse complement strand
ACAACTTGCTGAAATGGAGAGAATAAAGTTTTTATTTGCATTTCTTTCAGAATTGTGGAATTAATTATTATTCATTTTAAAAAAGGCATAAAAGGCAGAACTATCGGTATCGGCTGATATCGCTCTGAATAATCGGTATCGGCTGAGAAATTTAGTATCGGTGCGTCTCTAATATTTATTCATGTCTGTAATATGAACAGCTTTCAGGCCCTAAAAAGAGACACATCTTGTCTTTAACACATATATAAACAACAGGTTTTGCTTATTTACCCAGCTTAAAGCCAAATTCAACCACAAGTATTCTATTATTTTCATGTCAAACATGATTCATGATCTATTTATTTCATATCCTGGTTCTACACATTCAGTACCTGTTTTTCTTTTTAATATGTCAAATAACCTTTGATTAGAAGCATGTGTGATTTGATACGTCGCATGTTGTAGATGATTTATAAAGGAATGAATGATGTCACTAACAGCAGGAAACAACATGGCTGTGTTAGTGCTGTTGGAGTCGGATGTGCAAACATGCTCTGAATATCTAAAGCGAAAAAAAATTATAATAATAAGTCATTAAGCAGTTTAGTGAAAGCTTCTAATTATACAATAAAGGTGTCATTTTTGATAAACGTTCTCATTGCTATTGCTTGGTAAACAATTTTATTTTGCGTTTAACTGGCGGAAATGACCTTATGCAAATTTAATACCTGCCTTTCACTCGTTATAAATTGAGTGCAAGTGATTTTTCAGTAAATCCTGTTACAGGTGCAAAGTTAATCAATGTACATATTTACTCCGTGTACACCACTCTGTATGTTAGATTGGTAGAAATATCCCAAATTGCATAGTAATTAAGGCAAACATGCAAAAACATGTAGAACATGTATTACGTTGCTTATTTGAACCCTCTGTATGTTTATTGTGCGCAATAATCTTTAGTAAAACAGGGCCTGAGTTGTTTACATTATCTGTACATGCAAAGTATTGAAAAGAATCCACAGCCCTACCAATAGGTCGAAAAAAGGGTGTTAAAAAAAGAGAGACATTTTTCAATATTACGAATTGACTGTAAAGAGCAAACAAACAGTAATAAACCAAATCCACATTTGTCATGACCAGGCTTTCTCTTTAAAGTTGCATTAGGTTCCTGAATGCAGTGGAGCAACAGAAAAGCCTTCACCCTAGATTGAGAATTTGAATCCAAACACTGCTGGGAGCCAAGGGAGTAAAGGGTTCTTAGCTTCCTATCAGGGTTCTACTTGTAACCCTCACTGATAAAGAAGCACCGCACCAAACATTTATAGGTTTCCCCAGGGTTAACTTATGTTTACTGTACACACGTGCTAAATTAATTGGGGTGAAACAATTCGAATACAATGATTCCCATGTATGCTTCATGCTTTACACATCACACAGATATACAGGTGCGTGTAAAAGTCTGCACACCCTCAGAACAAAATGAAGAAGACTAAAAAGTATGCTTCACCTGGTAGTTCTTGCACAGATCTATATTTGCTAGGTCTTTGGGAGGATTAGATGTATTCAAATACAGCAACGGATGGTGTGACTGGAACCCACTGAGACATGAAGGCAATTTGGGAGGCTGTGTAGGAAAAAAGAAAGCGGTACATCTCTGTGTGTTATGTGAAGACCTGGCAGAGTCTGAAATGCCATCCACCAGATGGATGATTGCAAGATGATTGTGGAGAAAAGCCGCTCTTTCTTTTTTTATTTTTTATTCCCCAGTGGTTTTGAGGATGCGTGCATCTAAACCGTACACGACTGGAATATCTTTGCTATTGTCAAGCTTGTCTGTCTGTACTCTGTCTTTTTCTCACTTTGTCTTTTTTTGTTCTCTTTTATAATCCTGCCTCTCTCAGGTTCTCTACAGGACTCTGCATGTAAATTGTTAATGAAACACCTCGTTCTACATGTGGGAATACCTCTAGAGTGGTGTGTGTGTGTGTGTGTGTGTGTGTGTGTGTAGGATTTGTGAGGGCATCTTTGTTAAAATGCAGACTGGAGCAGATCTACAGTGCAAATTTAAAAGTGTCATTTTGTGCAGTGAAGTCTTTTTGATGGCTCACAGCTAGGTAAGAAATATAAGACTTGGTGACGTTCTGTGAAGGGCATGGTGACTTAGTGGTTAGCACATTTGTCTCACACCTCTAGGGATGGGGGTTTGACTCCACCATTTGTGTTCGGAGTTTGCATGTTCTCCGGGTGCTTCAGGGTTTCCCAGTCCAAAGACGTGCGTTGTAGGCTGATTGGCATTTCCAAATGGCCCGTAGTGTGTGAATGTGTGAGTGATTGTCCAGGGTGTCACCCGCCTTGTGTCCCACGTTCCCTGGGATCGTCTCCAGGCTCCCCTGCAACCCTGTGTAGGATAAGCGGTATGGAAATTGGATGGATGGGATGTGCTGCTGTAGGAAAATGATCAACGATGCAATAGTGTGATGTGGTCTTACGCGACGTTACTGTTGTTAACCTTAAGTGGATTATTTCCAATAACAGCAAGTGTTTTATTCCTCTTATACCACAGCAATTTGGTATACCAACAATTACAATTTGTAAATGTATTAATGAACACCATCTTTATTCATTTATGCTGTAGTAACACTCATAGTTGTGGAATATCCTAGTTCCTGCTATGACTTTCTGCTATGACTGCTATGACTTTTCCTTCACCATCCTCTCTTGTTTCTCTATCTTGAAGTTAATAAAACGAAAAAATATGTGCAGTGTGTCATTTGGCCCCCAAGCAGAGTCTATAACCAAGTGCATAAAAACCGGACTAAAAAGGGCACGCACATCCGACATGGCCAACAAATGAGCACAGCTCCGACACACTCCTCTGATGTCAGTCGGGCTGTGCTTTCATGTTCTTACATGCTTCTTGCATTTCGTTGATTTGCCGCATGTTCTGTGGTTTGTTTACTTGCAGAGCCGGGAGACCCGGGGCATCTCTTTCGTTGTTAAAACCCGAGCCGCTTCAGATCCTTCCAGAGCTGAAGAACACAGAGAGACTCGCAGGAGGTTAAATGTAGAGAGAAAAAAAAGAAACAGGCAGACGCAGGAGCAGATGGATGGAGAAAAGCGAGAAAGAAAGCAAGAGAGAGAAGAAGCTTTTAGAAATCTATTTGAAACATTTCGATCTGTGTCTGGTTCCGGTGTGTCCTGCTGTGTGTAGTGTTCGCACGACTGAGATGATGTATCAATCAGATGGACTGCCGGGGACCAGATGGGTAACGGGGAATAGGGAAATGTTTTTAGGGAAATAAAAAAAAACACCATGATTTTTTAGGACCAAGAACATCATATTGAATCCTTGTTTCCTTAATTGACCATCTGCATCTCCTGCTTCTTCACACACACACACACACACACATACACACACACACACACACACACACACATATATATATATATATATATACATACATATATACACACACACACTGTGTTAAATAGTCCACTGTTACGAATGATGTATTTGTGTTGATGATGCTCGGACAGCTGCTTGTATTTTGCACTCAGCTTTGTTACATTCTGCTCTCTCATTATCGATTATTTTCCTAATGCATGCTGCGGTTTGTCTCACACAGAAGGTGATGTTCAGACTCTCATTCTAAATATTCACCACCCCCATTATTACTGATGACTAACAGAATCAACATGTCACGCTCTTTTTAATTAAGAAATGAAATCTACCATCTTCACCAGGCAGCAATAGGATGAAATTGCTTGCGATGATTGAAGCAACAGTTTTTATACAGAAGCAGTCGTTGGTCGTGTTGCTGTTTTCAATTGTTCCTAGTTTTCTGAAATTAGAGCTATCATGATTATGGTTAAGAATACCTAATAACATAATTATATAGGCTGAACATAATTATATATACTGAAGGTACTGAAGACGTTTGATGAAATGACAGACGACGATAGACTTTCAGCTTTCATTTCCTGATATTTACGTCTAGATCTGTTAAACAACTTCGAGCATGAGACCTTTTCATTTGAACCCACACATTTTTGAAGTGATCAAAAAATATTGTAACATGTTTAAAGAACGAATAGCTCTGAATGTCTACTCTTGGTTTTAGCCCTGGGCCCCATCTGTGAAGACTACAATTGTTGTTAAAAAGGATAAGCCAACATGGAGACCAGAGAGCTGTCTATGGGAGAAAAGCAAGCCATTTTGAAGCTGAGAACATTGGAAAACTCAATCAATGCCATTGCACAAGCATTGGGCATAACCAAAACACTCATTTGGAATGTCCTGAAAAAGAAAGAAACCACTGGTGTACTAACAATCAGACATGGAACAGGTCAGCCAAGGAAAACAACAACAGCAGTTGATGACAGGAACATTGTAAGAGCTGTGAAGAAAACCCCAAAAACAACAGTTTTCAGTGACATAACCAACAACCTCCACAGGGCTGGGGTGAAGGTATCACAATCCAGCATTTAAAGAAGACTTTAAGAGTAGAAATATAGAGTCCATACCACAAGATGCAAACTACTCAACAGCAGTAAGAATGGGAAGACCGGAGTGGAATCCACAAAGAAATACAGAGCTGAGTCACAAACGTTCTGGAACACAGATGAACATCTACCGAAGTGATGGAAAGGCCAAACTGTGGACAAAGAATGGATCTGCTCATATTCCAAAACGTACAAGCTCACTGGTCAAGCATGGTGGAGGTAGTGTTTTGGATTGGGTTGTGTTTCTCTATTCAGCAACCTATGTTCATATATTAATCTTGCATTTTTACTATATCTTCGGGGGTGTGTGTGTGTGTGTGTGTGGGGGGGCGGAGGGGGGGGGTGGATACTTGTGAACCTTATAACTGATGTAATTTCTTCTTCATAAAAGCACAATAAGTGAGAGCAAGTGCAACTGTAATTTCTATCTGCTATTGGTGAAACGACACAATCACCATTGCTCTTAATGAGTTGCATGACTGTGACAAAGTGCTTTTGTTTACCATAACTAATTAGCTTGGTGAGGTTTTTTTTTTGTCCAACAGGGTTTTATTAAAGGAGTCCTGCCTGGCTCTATACTAGCTCCTTTATCATCACATGTCAATCAAGAATTAAATCCTGAGACTTTTTCATTTACAGTATTTTAATTGATACCATTATGTCTTCTGCGGATCACATTAGGCTTGGTTTATTAGCTGGAGCTGAGTTATTACACACCAGATTGAATTGTTCTAGTCGATTCTAAGCTCATAAAGCAGACATACAGCACTGTCTGCAGAAAATTCATTCATTTATTCATTCACTTTCAGTAACCTCTTCATCCTGGTCAAGGTCATCGCGGATGCAGAGCCTAATCCGAGAACACCGGGCACTGAGAACTGAACTTCAAATATGCCGCCTGGCTGGATTGTAGGATTGATGTCATGCTTGAAGAAGCATGAGCACTTAATAAAAAAAATAATAAAAATACAGGGTATGGAATTTATGAGCACAAGCGCAACCATCATTTCTAGTGGCTCGTGCTGAAAGTATACAAAGCATCACCTAGATGGGCAACATCTGTCATGTTTTATTAAGTCACATGGCTGGGCCTGGAGTAAAGATGGCAGATGGGCACTGGGCCATAGTGCTCGTTTTTCTATAACTAATTAGCATGGGGAGGTTTTTTTTTTTTTTTGCAGTCCAAATGGATTCATTATCAGAGTCCTGCATGGCTCTATACTAGCACCTTTATTACCTTTATAGCAATCAAGGTTTAAATCCTATACTCTCGTTAGCTAAGTGCATAATAATGCTATTCATGACTACAGCTGTGAGCAGGCCGTAGAGAGCCCGGAAAATGCATTCATCACAAAGCATTATATTACCCCATTATACCAATTCTGGGTTCTGATTAGTCAGAAGGTGTTTATTCATTTTCTATAACATCAGCTCCGACAATAACGCAGGCTATAATTTAAATCATAGGTTTATATTAACATGCCTTGTCAAAAACAATTGTTCAGAGCTGAGGTTAATTTTGAACTAGAATAAATATACTGTAGGTTAGGGAATTATTTCGAGACAGGTACAGATCCAGTTAGATGTATATCTACTCTGCTACTTCACTGTGCGTAGATTAATTTCTGCCTCACATGACAGTCACTTTGGATAAAATCATCTTTCAAGTGTAGAAGCTGGAAGGATTCAGAGTGTAAGCGCTGATCAAATACATTATTCGCAATGAACAAATACAGATACAAATACCAGGGAAATTAATGAAAGCTTGCCGGAAAGGAAGGAAGGAAAGGAAGGAAGGAAGGGTGGGTTTAGAAAGAAACGTGTAAACACCCACTTTGAGTACCCTACACACACAAAGCCTCTGAGGTGTCAAGATTAGTTATACTTGAATCAGTCTGACATAAGCCACATTAGACACCTGTGTGTGTGTGTGTGTGTGTGTGTGTGCGCGCTAGGGATATTCATATTTAAACTTAAACGGGTGTTTACATGTTTATTTATTTTTAAATAATTCCTTCCTTCCTACCGATTTCCTTTCCATCCTTCCCTTTTCCTTTCTTTCCTTCTTTCCCCTTTCCTTCCCTTTTCCTCTCCTTCCTTCCCTTTCCTTCTTTCCCCTTTCCTTCCCTTTTCCTCTCCTTCCTTCCCTTTCCTTTCTTTCTCTTTTCCTTTCCTTTTCCATTTCCTCTCCTCCCTTCCTTCCCTTTCTTTCTCTTCTCCTTTCCTTTTCCATTTCCTTCCTTGTTTCCTTTCCTTTTCCATTTCATTTCCTTCTCTTTTTCTTCCCTTCCCTTCCTATCCTATCCTATTGTTCCCTTTTACTTTTGTTTCCTTTTCTTCTTTTTCTTTCCTTTCCATTCCTTTCTTTTCCTTCTTTTTTTCTTCTCTTTTTCTTTCCTTTCTTTTCCTTTCCATTCTATTCCTTCCCTATCCTATCTTTCCCTTCCTTTCCTTTCCATTCCTTTCTTATCTTTCTCCTTTCCTTCTCTTTTTCGTCATTTCCTTTCCATTCATTTCCCTTCCTATCCTATCATTTCCCTATCTTTCATTTTCTTTCCCTTTCCCTTTCTTTCCTTTCCTTTCCTTTACCCAGGTGCCCTGTGAACCTTTCTGGCAAGATTTCTTAAAAAAAAAAAAGAAAAGTGCCTGCTATGTATTCGTATTGGGCTTTTGGTAAATAATGGTAATATTTCCTGTTTTTTGGCTGATGTTTACTCTCTTGTTTACTCTGTCACTGTCAGTGAGTTACAGGATAAAGACTCATAAATACACCAACTGTTTTCAATAAAGAATCAAGGTTCTGTTCATTCCCGATAACTAAGTGACAATTGTGCTAGGTTAAATCCTGGTCATGTCAATATTCTTGGGATTGTGACTCTGGATTGTGTTAACACTGAATCCTTTCCTGATTTTCATTTCTACATAAAAGTGCATTTGTGAAGCAGTTAATATTTCTTGAGATGACGTGTGGTGTAGAGAAAGGTCAGCTAAAAGTGCATAAACCTGTAAACAAAACCTCACAGGCATAGACAGACACGGACATCTTAGGCACAGTGTGTGGATACGAGCAGCACACTCATTTCCAACATCGTCACATTCGATTTTCACAAAGCGCCAGATGACCTTTCGGTTTAGACTCCACTGGGCTTCTCAAGACCATCCAAGCCTGTCTGATCCATAACTGCACAAACACGGATTCACAGCAAGCACAAGCTTTTATATGCTCACACACACACACACACACACACACCATGTTGGGGATTTAGATATGTTGATTTCTTTGATGTAGAAACTGAGCACCTGTGTAATGGAAGAAGGGATGAGTAGAAGAATAGAAGAAAAGGATTGTGTGAATGAAAGCATAACAGTAGCTTAACCTTTGCAAAATCCAGGACCACCCCCCCCCCCCCTTTTTTTTCCCCCACTAACACTAACTTCTTAACAATTTTACTTCTGCATTTAGGTCCTGGGGTGCGCAAACTTTATTTGACTAAACAAACCCTTATCATTTTTTCAAATAGTTTTTATATTTAATGTTTGTTATAAGAACATCCGCAAACCAAATCACTTTTGAACATTTACACAGTTAAAGTACGCCATAGTAACTACAGTATGAACAGCCGTTCTCTTACAGCCTCTCTATTTTCTCCCTCTTGAAGCTTATAAAATAAAAAAATGCATCTTTTCATGTTCTCATGTACTAGGAATGTCCTCTGTCCTGAAGATTTTTAGCGTTGTGAAATAAAGTACTTACTGTGACACTGGAAACTCCTTCCATAATGATTAAATAAACTTCTCCTTACAGAAAACGTCACATCAATAATTATACTTTTTTTCTTTCTGTTAAACAGCGACACATTTATTTGCGTTTGCTGTTTATTATTAGGTTTAGATTATGTGGAGTGTCCACCAGACCTGTGAATTAGCTGTTACTATCGAGACACTAATGTATTAAATCGAACCTATATAAACCTGGGATTTGAATTACAGCCATTGTAATTTGAAAGCCACTGTTATTGGAAAATGACTCAATTCTCAATTTCTGACCAATCAGGAATTCAACAGTGCTGTGGTACAGAGTGCAGTAAAGACAGTGTACCACCATGGACGCTCATGATACACTGTAATTTGGCTGTGCATGTGTGTGTGCGTGTGCGCATGATGTGGTGTGTTTGCCCACCTTGCTCTTCTGCCTGGCTCGGCTCTCGCACCTTGTGGTGTTTACCTGTTATTGATGCCAAGTTGCTTAGGAACCATATCAGATAAACGTCCAGTGTTATCTCCTCACCCGCTTCATTTCCTGCAGCTGCTCTCCTGGAGCGAGAAGTAAAGAGAGAGAGAGAGAGAGAGAGAGAGAGAGAGAGAGAGAGGAGACTATAATCATTCTGCTAAACAAACTGTAAAACATATGGATCTTTTGCTCCACTTGGCCCAGACTAAATCCATTAATCTGCAATCAGTATGCTCTCTCGGTTGCACTTTCTGCAATTAGCTCATCTAAGTCCAGGCTCTTGACTTTGATCTCACAGAAAACATTTGTACCATCTATCTGAAGACTCTTTTGGCTCTCGGATTCCTAGAATAAACTTTTAATAACAACTTTCCCCACAATGGCTTTGGGTTTGTGTTTATCAGGAGATAAAAGCGGTCTTGCGCAAAGTGATAAGACGTCACATTTTCTTTTTAAAGCTAACAGGGACAACAAGGAAACAAGAGAAACACATAATGTCTGAAGCATCTTATTGAACCTTTCTGCCTGTAATAAGTGTATAGGAGAGACCTGTTGCTTTTTCTTCTTCCAAACACCTGCTACTTTAGCATTAATTCACACACTCTTGTGTGTGTGTACAGTACTGTACATACAGTACTTATATAATAGTGTTTCTTTGGCCTCCGTTTATTTAACTGTGAGACAAGTATGATATTTCTTTCAACTTTAAAGGGCAAAAGTGGGTAGGTATGATAGTATACATCTGTATAAATTGGTAGAAACGTAACAATTGAAGCTGAGTGAAACATTAAAGGCAAGTGATTTAATACACAGTACATGGGCTAAAATAGTAAACTGCTGGGCACACAATGCATAGAGTTGAGGAGATTAACTTTTCCATGCATCTTTTAGGTGAAGGACTGTGTAGTTCCTAAGATCAAAATGTTCCTAGAAATCGCTTAGATGCACTAATCGTGATCACATAATTTTGATGCCGTGCCACCACTGTGGCTCCGTCAAGCATGAATTAGGAATCACTCCTTACAAAAATATCACAATAAAAGACCAAGGCAGTGCTCTTATAGGAACTTATAGGAACGACGGGGTGGTGTGTTACAGACCAGTGTAATGCTGAGTTACTGTTACCACACCAAAGTTATTATTATTTTCCAATAATAAAGTGTTTTAGCACTCTTATACCCCAGCTATTTGCAAATGATTTATTAAAGAACGACACATCATACTTCGGATCAGTTTATAGTTCCATTTAATGTTGCGTAACGCCCTAGTTCATGTTACCACTTACGTTATAGCACCTGTAAACAATCGTTCCCTCACCAGCCTTTCTCTCTCTTGAAGTAAATAAGTTAAAAAACACAGCTATCATGCTGGTGAGAAACTGGAAAGACTTTCCCGTAGTGGAAAACTGTCACTGCTGGTTAAAGCACTGATACTGGAGACTCCTTCCAAACATGCTAAATAAGGAGTTATGAGTCTTTTATTGATTACATATACAGTATCTCACAAAAGTGAGTACACCCCTCACATTTTTGTAAATATTTGATTATATCTTTTCATGTG
>JANDJT010000102.1:4215912-4228172 GCA_024331685.1 Stegophilus panzeri | reverse complement strand
CCGTGGTCCTGGAGGAACGTTGTTTCGTTTCACTGTGTACTGTACCAGCTGTATATGGTTGAAATGACAATAAAGCCACGTGAACTTGAACAATAGCCTTCTGGCTTGTCCACGTGATCTTTAGCCAACTGCAGACAAGCAGCAATGTTCTTTTTGGAGAGCAGTGGCTTTCTCCTTGCAACCCTGCCAAGCATACCATTGTTGTTCAGTGTTCTCCTGATGGTGGACTCATGAACATTAACATTAGCCAATGTGAGAGACGTGTAATGTCTCTTCCACTAATTTAACTAGCAGCGACCTTTTGATGGCTCCGCCCCTTCTGTTGATTTAAATTTCAGTGACCTCCCGTATCTCCACCTCTTCCAGGCAAAGTGTGCTTGGATAGCTCTGGCTCTTCACTAATTTAAACCACAGTGACTACTGATGGCTCCACCCCTTTCACAAATTTAAACACTAACATTTTTCTGTCGTTTTGGTGCATCGTTTGAGTGTTAACAGTGCACTACATCTCACTGTGGCCACACTACTCGCACTAAGATTGCACAAAGTACACTATCTGTACAAGCATTTCCTAAAGACAGGGATCTGTATGAAAATCAGCTTCTTTTTAGCTTGAAGCTAATGTGATTTACTCCAGGGTGGTGTTAAATTGTGTGTTCTGCTGAAAGAGAGCTGAGCCATGTAATCCAGATTCACAAAAAAAAAAAACTGGATGAAAATTGATTTTGTCCACTTGCATTCTTTGCCCTTTAGCCTTAGCCTCATTTAAATTGTGAATTTACTTAGTGTGAACGCTCTCTGCTGAACACAGTGCATCGCTGTGCTTCTGCGTGTGTTTGTAAGGCATTTCACACATAATTGAAGGCGGCATAGCTCGCTTCACACTTCAAAAGGCTTAAGTTTGGCTACCATCATCCCGACAGCTGGCAGATAAAACAGATTCAAGAAGACATGCACACACAACACACACATATGTTTATGAGTAATGAATGGACACAAAAGCAGAAAGACATTATACACACTCCACACAGCACAACTCGAGAACAATCTGGAGTTCTCGGCTGTCTGACAAGAGCCAAACTCTTGCTCAGATTTTGTTTCTTCAGACTTGACAGCATTTATGAATACCCTGCATTATCCCAGGTGCCAGGTTTTGGAGAAGCAAGCAGGAGAGATGGAAGAGTAAAGCAGAGGTCACGCATGAGCTGGTTTAATTACATTTGCCACTTCTGAGACAAAAACACACACACACACACACACACACACACACACACACACACACACACACACACACACACACACACACACACACACTCTCTCTCTTATCTGCTGAAAGCAGTGATGAGATAGTATAACCACAATTTAATGGCACTACACTGACTGTCTAATAGGATCCGTCATTACATTCGCTCTTCACGGTGACACCCGTATGTACGTGCTCAACCACCAAAGGTCAATTCCAGAATGCGTTTCACTGAAGAGATGCACCAGTGGTTATGTGGGCGATATGTTAGGAGTTGACATAAAGAATCATGAAGGCACTTGTGATTTGTGAGCTGCTGTGTGGGCAATGGGAACTTGCTGGTTAAAGTTCATTGCTAAAGAATGGACTTTCTGGAGTTATTTTCCTGTCAGAAGATTCATTACTTCAGATGTAATTCAACGCAAATTCATTATTTTATCAATTGCATACCTACATAGTACCGGATAAGGCTCCTCCAGTTCCGCTCATTTAAACCTGAGTGACCTCTGATGGTTCCGCCTCTTCTGATTAAACCTCAGTGACCTCTGATGGCTTTGCTTCTTCCACTAATTTAAACCTGAGTGACCTCTGATGGCTCCGCCTCTTCTGATTAAACCTCAATGACCTCTGATGGCTTTGCTTCTTCCACCAATTTAAACCTCAGTGACCTCTGATTGCGCTGCCTCTTCTGAGTAAACCCCAGTGACCTTGGATGGCTCCACCCCTTCTAATTAACCCCCAGTAACCTCTGATGGCTCTGCCTTTTCCATTAATTTCAACCTCAATCGCTGATATCTCAACCTCATCTACTAATTTATGCCTGAGGGACCTCTGATGGCTCCTGTGAACTCTCATGGTCCACCACTTCTGGTTAAAACTTAGCAATCTTTAATCTCCACTAATTGAAATCTCAACAATCTCTGGTGGCTCCGCCTTTCCTGGTTAATAATTCCACCTCTTTCACTAATTGAAACTTCAGTGACCTCTGATGACTCTGCCTCTTTTGGTTAAACTTCAGTGACCTAATTTTTCTATAATCTAGAATTAGATTTGTAACTTGAGGATTCTGACTGAAACACGTGATTTGTTGTAACACTTTGAGAGCAGGGGCAGTTTTATGGCTCCAGAGGGGGCGGAGCTAAAATGTAACATTCTGTGAGTTGCTGTTGTGTTTCAAAAGGGCTCAAACTCGTAAGCCCTATGACGAAACCATAGATGTTGGCTGTTTAGGACATTGCAGGGACATTATTTTTTGGAATGTTAAAAGCCTAACCTTCTTAGAAACAGTTTCACTAAACATTCAGACTTTTTATTTTGAATTTAACAACGACATCATTTCACACCTTAATGATGATGCCGTCACTTTGATCATCTCTTCAGTTGGTGGAAAGCTATAAGTTCCACTGGTTCCTGTTCGGACTGTGCGCAGCGGAAAAACACTCTTTTGGACTCACACGTGCTCATGTTTTAGCCACTACAGGTAGGGAGATCAACAGAAAAAAGTGTTGTAGACTTTTGATCTTTTTCAAATCCCAGTTTTATGAAGCTGCCTCTGTAAATGAGCCTTTCTCTGTGTTAGAGCACAGGTGCCACATTGGCTCGTACCCTCAGCAGTGAGAGAAACTTCAGCCAATTGCTTTCCAGCGTCCCCTGGCCACAGACTGCACGTGGCACTGGTGGGATTCAAACCTCAGTCTTGCCAACAGGTCTTGCCTTCACAAGGCACATAGAGGCTGGGGGACAGAGAGGGAATGGGAATGAAAATGACACTGTATGACCGTGTACCAAAAGCACATACATTTGAAATGCCAATATGCTAATGATAACATTTAGCCTTTTGCTCTGGGGTTTGGTTGTTCAAACATGTGACGGTGGCCATGAGGTCAATGATGAGATTATGCATTCAGGGAATGTATGTATCTGTCCTCGAGTGTCATCGCTTCTTTCTCTCGCATGCCGTTTTCCTGTGCATTATTCAAGCGTTGTCTTTCTCGCTGCATCTCCCCATTTTCAATTAGTGCTACTGGCAAGATGGTATATAATTATACGATTCAAACAGCTGCCAGTTCGATCTAATGAGCCTGATGCGCTACAGAATCCAAGCCTCACATCGCATTTAGAGATTTGCCTGATTTGGGTCTCATTTGCTCCTATGTTTGTTCCATATGCGCTTCTAATAGAGGCAGCAGGAGATCAAATTGATTGATTGGTCTGTTTTACAAAACATAGGAAGGCATCCTGGTATCGGAATATATCCTGAATGTGCATGACATGTCAGGAGTCTTGCTATTAAGTACAGTCAGTCCTTTCAGCCATAAAGGATTGTGTTTGCATGGACAACATCATCACAATCATGATCAGATTTCGACAGCTACCAGATTATTCATTATACATGTTGGTATATTATGGTATATTATGATGTCATGTATTGGATCATCATCATCAAAAAGATAAATAAAATCTGGATTTTAGCTACATAATCAGTTATTTTAAGCAGTTGTATACTGTTATTGTGACATCTTTCATTTTTGTGCAGCAACAACAAAAACCCACACAGAAAAGACCTGACCAGGAGGCATTATAGCAAAGCAACTCTACTGTATGTTTATGTACCCCTGAGCTTGTCATTTTTAAACTATTACTAGCAAAATGGCCCGGGAACACCCCTACCCGTTTATCTTTGTAAAGAATGTGATAATCTTTGAATATACCTGAATATGTAATTTGCAATTACTCCATAACTAGTTCACATTTGTCACAGACAAAAGTGACAATGCGGTATCTGAGTCTCGATATATATTGTCATATTTTCAGTGATTTTATTTAACAATCACCAAACCTGTTAAAAATATACTGTAATACTCACAATTGTGTTTAGTATAAGATAGCTAGCTTGCTAGTAACAGCTAAGCTAGCCCACATTATGTGGAGATTTTGTACTATCTGAAATGTATTGTCATTTTCTCAGTGATTTATTTAACAGCAGCTAATCCTGTTAATATACTTTTTTTTTTTGATCACATTTTTGTTAGCTCTACTGGCAGTTAACAAGCTAGTTCAAATTTGTCACAGGTAGACATTAGTTGGATTTCAGTGCCTGTGATTTCAGCAGTGTATTTAACATGAGCCAAATCTGTTAAAATATACCATAACATCACAAGTGTCTGTACTATCATTAGCTAAATGAGCTACCCTGCTAGTTAGCTGCTAAGATAGCTGACATTTGTTACAGGTCAACACAAGTGACATTTCAGTATCTGAGCCTTGATTTGTGTTGTCATTTTCTCAGTGATTCATATCATCATGACAGTATATATTCTAAAAAAAAAATCACAATCTTGCTAGTTTGCTAGTTAATTGCTAAGCTAGCTTGCATTTGTTACAGGTACTGTAAACATTTCAGGATTTCTGGATCTTGATTTATATTTGTAATTTCTGTGCTTTATTTAATAGCATCCAAACCTGTTGAAATAAACCACAACAAGCAATTTTTCTTTTATTAGCAACATTCGCTAATTAGGTAACTTGGAGGTGTTGAAAATCTCCACAAGTTTCTGGGTTACCACATCTTCTGAAACATGAAGTGTTCACAGGTTATTTTGTGAGAATACAAACTGAGCACTGTTAATATAACCCTTCACAAAAACATACAGTATTTGCATATGTCAGCAACATAACACATTAAAACAGCATATCTCTGCCTCTCCCAGGTCACCACAACTACACTTTATCTTGAAATATTATCATTACATTGTCTTTAAAATGGTAATCTTTTTACATTAAGGTGTAAATCCATTTAACATCTCATGTTTGAAACATCATTTTACTCTACATGAGACGTCCATTATACTGTAGGTTATGAAAAATGTACATTTTAGTGTCCCACAACATTCACTCAACCCTGGTACCTAAACACATCCACCTCTAGGAAATATTCCACAAGTCACATGTTCAACAGGAAGTTGCATCATGCAAATATCCTGACTATCATGGGAAGAAGAAAGTTCGGTTCCTTCATTCTGTTTTTCCTTTATTCTCAATGTTGACTGATGAGGTCACTTTGAAGATAGCAACCATGGTACCCAAATTATAGATTGAAAGTAAATTATAAAGTAAATATAAATATGCATGTAAACTATAATCTCCTCATTCCATTAACATGGGAGCTAATTAACCATGTTTTTATATTTGCTACTTTTATTTTAAAACTCAGCCCTGGTACTTTTATAACATCAAACTCTAGTCATTGACAGCAAAGAAACCTTATAAAAAAACTATTTTAATTCTTTTCTGAGATGGGTTAACACAATGTTTACATCCATGTTTTCTTAGGTTCAATGGTGCAAAATGATTTTTAAACAGTGGCTTTTTTTTAATGGTTAAATGGCATCATGAAATCACCAGTCACTTTAATAGGAACACCTGTTTACCTGACCAGGTAACGTCTTCAACTCTCCAGTTTCGGTGATATATCTGATATAATGAGTCTTTATCAGTCACATAGGGTCAGCCATGATACAGCGCCCCTGGAGCAGAGAGGGTTAAGGGCCTTGCTCAAGGGCAGCTTAGCAGTCCTGGGGCTTGAACCCCCAACCTTCCGATCAGTAACCCAGAGCCTTAACTGCCAAGCCACCACTGCTGATGGTCTTCTGCTGTTGTAGCCCATTTCCCTCAAGGTTCAGCATGTTATACATACTGAGATGCTTTTCTGCTCACTACAGTTATTAAGGGTAAGTATTTGAGTTACTGTAGCCTTCATGTCTGATCAAACCATTCTCTGATCTCTCTCATCAACAAGGTCTTTCTGCCTGCAGACACCACTGTTGTGTGTGTGTGATACCAGGATTCCAGTACTGGATACTGTTGTGTGTGAAAATCCCAGGAGATCAGCAGTTTCTGACATAATTAAACCAGCCCAAATGGCAGCAACAACTATGTCATGGTCAAAGTCACTGAGATCACATTTTCCTTCATTCTGATGTTTGAGGATTGGCTGATTTAGATAATTACATGAATGAGCATGCATTTAATAACCATCAGTCATCCAATAGGAGTTAGCCTGGGTTACCCAAGTATTTAACTTCACTAACTAATTCTGCATTTATTATTGGACTGTAAAGCAACTGTAGATCTAATTAGCAAGAAATCCGATTACTGTGTGACCCAGAGTTTGCAGTTAAGTGCACATAATGTGTACTTGATTAAATTCTGGCCAATAATTGGCTATCGGATCATTTTGGAGGTGTAAACATACTCAGTATTGTTCTAATGGTGATCTAAATGCATATGTGTCTGTACAGTAAGGTCTCTTATTTCTATATTATATAGTATGTTACTGTTAAACTGAATGGCCATGATCTTTTGCGCATTTTAAACTGGTATTTGTGTCAACGTTTGTAGGAAGACGGTTACAAACTAGTTACATCAGCTCTGTTCAAGTTAAATAAGCATGGTGGGAAGCTTTGAGAAGATTTTAATATAAATTTAGGCTTCTATTTCTCACACTCCATTTCTTTCCAAGATGATTACATCTCCATGGTGTGTACATTTTGATTCATCTACTCATTATGCCACATCCCCAGAGCTGACGTTGGAAAGAGAAAGAGGGGTCAAAGGTTGTGTCTCATAATTCCGTACTCGCAAGAGTCCTCAGAGGCATTTGCCTTTTTCTTCTTTCTTTTTTCCCCTTATTTTCAGTTCATTCTCACTGCTTTCTCCAGAGGAAATGTGAGGTTGTTGTTTTTTTTTCACTCGTTCTGTCTGTGTTGTCTCTTTTCACCTCAGGATGAAATTTTGTTGCTGTAGGTGCATTAAAATATGATAAAGTAACTTCATCTCTTTGGGAGTGAACAAGCAGCGATGCTCCAGGCATACAGAGATGGAAAGTAAAATAAGTCCAGTCTTATTTTACTCCCTTTTCATAAATATGTGTCAGAGTGAAGTCTGGTAAGGAATGTGGCAAATCTTTAATTTTGCCATATCCATTTAAAACCGTTCAGGCAGTAATATACCTTTAGACTTACCTGCTTCTAATTGCAGACTGTCAGAATTCAATTTGCTCTGGTCGTGGAGTGCAGAAGCTTGTGGAAAATTTATGTTTTTTCCCGCAAAAGCACTTTGGTGGTGATGGCCAATGGGCTTTTACAGAGGGACCTGCTGACTTGGGCTCTGCAGTGAGCCACATACATACACTTGATTACCTGATATAGCTGAGAGAACAAGAAACAAAGAAAGATGGAGAGAGAGAGAGAGAGAGACTCAGAGGGAGAAGCTGTCACAGTTTAATGCGTTTATTTGAAATGGCTTGTTGCTGTGTAGCTTTAATCCACAGTGTGTGACTCTGGTCATTCTTCTCTCCTGTGGAAACAACATAGTCTTTCACTACTCCCTCCTCACTACACAGGTCGCATGACCACATAAAAAAAACCCCCAACATAGTCACCCTTTCAACTGAGTAATTCCTCCGTTCCCAGAATCAGCTAACCTGACCCTACAGGATTCACCGATTTGAGTTCGGCATAGCTACAAAAGCACACCTGCAGCAACCTAACCCGTTGTAACATTCCATTTTTACATCCCTAACAGCTCATCACCCTCGGGTACTTGGCACTCCGCTCCCCTCTAAGCCCCAGGCGGCAGCCAAGGGCATTCCTGATTGCAAAAGTGCTAAGCTGACCTTTAGCAGGCTAATTAAGGATGGCGTGACGTGCTCGGACAGATGGCCTTGCCGTAGGGCTTAAGAGCCCCTAAAACCCAAACAGCCATCATCACACAGCCACTTCATGGTCAAGCGTAGAGATAGCATGTATAGCAGTCATTTGGAAGAATCCGTCTCTCCGGTGTTCCCGTGAGGACAATAAGAGCGTCTGCGCTTCATCTCCAATTGTCACAAGAGGGTCATCAGGGGCCCAAGCATGTGTTAGCTTGCCAGTCTGTCATTTTTTTCCTGGCATCACTTATTCCTTTTCCTTTCTCACCTTGCTGAGGTGTGAATTGGATAGATAAACGACATACACCGCTGCACATTTTAAATGCTTGATGGCTTTCTAGAAGAAAAAAAAATAGAACTGCTTCCCCACCTGAGATCTTGAAAGCAGGCCTCTCTTCAGTGGGAAGCTTGCTGTTAAAGCTCAGGTCTGTACAATTTAGTGAACACTTCTTCTCTGAATAACCCTCGGTTTACCCTATCAAGCGGCAAAACAACAAGCAACCATTCATTTTCTATGACGCAGAGTCATGATTTCAGTGACAGTGGCAAGGAACAAAGCAAGAGCCTGTAAAGTGGCTAAACCAGGGGTAGGAGGTGTTTGAAACCCAGCTGAAAAATTTTAGAACCATTCCAAATGCTTATTTCTGGGAGTTTAACATAACACATATACATATTGATTATACAGTATATGTGTCAAATAATGTTTTGATCAGTAAATGTGCTTGGTCAATGAACAATTCCACATTTAACCACCCCAGAAACCAAATGAACAATGTCAGTGTGTTAGTTTGTTTAATCACTTACCTTATTAATTTTATTGGCTACTGGTTGCTACGATGAGAAACAGGATTAACTAATCGGAATCATGCATCGCGCCCCCCCCCCGTTTCTGTATGAAAACTACTAGTCCCCTAGCTACACTCTGAGCTCAGGGATACTGAGGTGACAGCTGATGAAGTACTGGAGGGTTACTACAGAAGGCAATTGTAAATCAGCAAATGATTACATTAACTACATCCATCTAATAGAAGATATACAACCATGATTATAATCAAGGTGCACATCGGGCAGAGCTCATGCTCCTGCGTGTGTGAACACACGGTGCAGACGAGTGCTCGAGATTTGTCACGGCGACATGCGAGCACTAGCTCTTACATCCATCAGAATAATTACCCCATATTACAAAGGCAGGTGGATGGATCTCAGGCCTGTGCCATGAACTGACAGCTTTGTTTGTTTGTTTTTGTTGAAATGAGTTTGTGTATAAAGTGTGTGAGCTTGTGTGTTTGTGTGTGCGTGCTCATGTGCGTGACGCTTGTGGTTGATGGCTCTAATCTAAAGCTGTTTATCCAGACACCCATAAATCCACGCTCACTGAATTTACTGACGCAGAATAACTCGTATAAATGCATTGTCTTGCCAAAATATGTTTAGAAAGCCAGGCAAACACATTAGACTAAGTGAAGTGAGGGATTTTATTTTGTGTGATTTGCATGTGCATAATTCAATGTGTTCTTTATGCAAACTTTCACTGTTTGTGTTTTATTTAACACAAATAAAATGGGGAAAATACAGGGACTGTATGGCACAGGCACATAGCAGCCTCTTAGGGCACTAGATGTATGGTGGGGTGACAGCTAATTGCTAGGCAACATATTGCTGGTGGTCCATCCTTTCCACACCACATCATTCTTTCTTCCTCCACCCCATGCCATTCCACACGTTCCTATTCCACACCACCTCACTTCCTCATTCCACACCACCTTATTCCTCACTTCTACACTTTCTTATTCCAGACCATAAGAATGAGGTCATGACGAATGAGGTGGTATGGAATAAGAAAGTGTGGAATGGTGTGGTGTGGAGTGAGGAAGCAAGGCATGACATGGTGTGGAGGAAGAAGGAATGATGTGGTGTGGAATGAGGAAGTCAGGAATGAAGTGGTATTGAATAAGAACCTCATTCCTCACTTCCTCATTCCACCCCCATGTCGTTCCTTGCTTCCTCATTCCCATGCCACTTCATTCCATACCCCCCTTATTCCACACCCCTCGTCATGCCCCTTTCATTCAATGCCTCTTTATTTCATGTTGCTTCATTCCAAACCCTTTATTCGTGGCCTAGTCATTTTTCCTCAACCTATGCCCTCTTATTTCACGCATTTCACATCCCTCCATGGCATTCCCTCATTCCTCAACCCCCCATCCCATTTCTTACCTGCTCATTCCACATCCCATAACATTGCATATTAAAACTACTCCAGCAATAAGTTAAAAAAAAAAAAAAAAAAAAAGGTCATGCATATTATTGAAGTTAACTACTAGTTTAGATCTCAATACTGCATCACACATCTTTAGTCTGCAGCTGTGGAAGTTCACTGGTTGTGGAAGTTTGGTGTAGGGGAGATTAGCTGGCCAAAATTCCAGAGGGTGGATGTGAAGGCTGTAGTTGGACTATAACTAGAGTCTATAAGCTTACCATCTGTCCCTCTAATAAATAAATAAATACTATTATTGTCTGATATAGTTGAGTGCCAAAATTTGCACACCCTTATGATTAAATGCAGAGGACAAGGCTTTATATATTTTTTACTTATGGGTCAAAATGAAATATTGCCCACCACAGCTTTGGAAGCTGTGAACCATGCCTAAAGCACCCGGTTCTCTTTTGTTCTGTCCTTATGTGGAAAGAGTCTGGACCACAACTCTGTAAATAATAATGGATTGAAAATCACATCTGTGGCAGATAATGACAGATAACTTGCGAGCAGTGTCAGGACAGCGTAACCTATCCTTTAGCACTTCTGTACATCTGAAGTGTGTGCAGTCCTCTTTTGAAGTTGGGTTTCTGCGTGTGTGTATGAGAGAGAGAGAGTGAGAGAGAGAGAGAGAGAGTGAGAGAGAGAGAGGAAAGACACAGTTGCTAAGTGGTGTGTGTCTATGTGGTTATTTCTCTGTGTCCTTGGGGAGGTGAGAAGTACTGATAGGATTGTGATGAACGACCAGGGGTATGGTGTGAAAACACTTATTACTGGATGTGAGAACCGATATTGTGTGTGAGCATGTACTTGTGTGTGTGTGTGTGTGTGTGTTATGTAAGGAATGATAACAGCACATCTCGAAGTGTTTTATTCATGTCATACTGGGGACATGGTGGCTTAGTGGTTAACATGTTTGCCCCACACCTGTGGGGTTAGGGGTTTGAATCCGGCCTTTGCCCGGTGTGCGGAGAGTTTGCATGTTCTCCCTGTACTTTGGGGGTTTCCTCCACGTAATCCAGTTTCCTCCCCAAGTCCAAAGACACCTCCGGGTACTCTGGTTTCCTCCCCCAGTCCAAAGATATTGGCACTTCCAAATTGTGTGAATGTGTGTGTATGAGTGTTTCCTGTGAAGGGTTGGCATCCTGTCCAGCGTTGCGCTTGTCCTCAGTTCCCTGGGACAGGCTCCAGGCTCCTGTGTGACCCTGTGTAGGATAAAGTACAGAAACTGGAATGTCCACAAAACACATTAGTTTCTATTATCATTGATGATCCACCATACTGACTATGGCATTATGCCGTGCTGCTAAATTGCAATCACTTGCACATAATCCTTGTATATTATTAAATTTCCACAAAGTATACTGTATATTCAAAATGCTGTCATTGTATTGTATACCTTCCCTTTTTAATGTAATATACAGTGCCCTCCACTAATATTGGCACCCTTGGTAAATATGAGCAAAGAAAGCTGTGAAAAATCATCTTTATTGTTTAACCTTTTAATCTTTTGCTCAAAAGATTCACAAAAATACTCTGCTCTAATGGATATCAAACAATTGCAAACACAACACATGTTTATCTGAAAAAAAATATCTTTGTTAAATATTGGTGTGCAACAATTATTGTTCCACACCAATTATATGCAACAAATACTTTGTGCTACCTCCCTTTGCCAAGATAACAGCTCTGAGTCTTCTTGTATAATACCTGATGAGTTTGGAGAATACATAGCAAAGGATCTGAGACCATTCCTCCATACAGAATCTCTCCAGATCCTTCAAATTTCGAGGTCCACGCTGGTGGACTGTCCTCTTCAGTTCACCCCACAGGTTTTCTATAGGTTTCAAGTCAGGACTGGGATGGACATGGCAGGACCTTGATTTTGTGTTCAGTAAACCAGTTTTGTGTTGATTTTGATGTATGTTTTGGATCATTTTCCTGCTGGAAAATCCAACCACGACCCATTTGAATCTTTCTGGCAGAGGCAGTCAGGTTTTCATTTAATATCTGTTGATATTTGATGGAGTCCATGATGCCATGTATCCTAA
>JANDJT010000102.1:4185320-4215249 GCA_024331685.1 Stegophilus panzeri | reverse complement strand
TGTTCCTAGTCACCCAGGTGTACTAAAAAATTTAAAATATCAATGGGAATATACTTCAAATATATTTTTCTCATATGGGATGCCAATAATTGTTGCACACCTATATTTAACAAGGATATTTTTTTTTTGGATAAACCTGTGTTGTGCTTGCAATTGTTTGATATCCATGAGAGCAGAGTATTTTGCGAAGACCGTTTTTCACAGCCTTTTGTTTTTACTCATATTTACCAAGGGTGCCAATATTAGTAGAGGACACTATACATATAAATATTTTTTTCTTCTTATTTAATATGTGTAACATAGTTCCAGGCTAACTGCTTCGATCCTGAGCTTGGATTACTGTCTGTGTATTTCCTCTGGGTTCTTAGGATACACTTCAACACTGGCCAGAATAAATCCTTGCTGAAAATGAATGTCTGAATATTTTGTACCTGAACTTCATTTACAGGTAAACTCTTTGGATACTGTAACAGAATAATAACAGTACAAAGAATCTTGGGAAGTTTCCAGTTCCAGCATCTCCTAAATAATGATCGCTTAGAAGAGTTCTTTGAAGTGAATGTTTTTTTTTGTTGTTTTTAAATCACTTCAGTTAGGAACAAATCTTTGAAGTCTCCTGCTTAGACTTTATGACCTTACAATGGTCTGCAGTGTTTGTCTGGTGCCGTCGTCTTTGCGAAGTCTTGCCATTATTCCATTAAACAATACAAAGCCTTTCTCATCTAAATATTCTCTATTGCTGCTGGGCCTTTGCATGTTTTCCTGTTGCAGCTCTCTTGGGTTCTACAGTGGACTATTTCTGGATTGTATTTCACCTCTGGGTTTGTTTATGGACTGTGTGTGGAACTCTTAGTAATTGTGCCCATTTCCTAATGCTTGTGACAGGTGCCTGGTTGCTGTATAACCAACCTTACGTGTCATGGCTAAAGATGCAAATTTGGGAAGAGATGTAATTTGGAGGAAGGTTTGTTTCAACCAGTGATGATTTTTTTTATCATAGTGTCAGTGTCAGTTATTGGGTTTAATAATGGCTTGACTCTCAACATAAAGAATCATTAAAATTTGGAAGTCAAGCCTCTGTTGAGAGACAGCCACAGCCCACTGAGTCTACCTCATCTTTTCATATTTATCACATTTTCTGCATCCTTTTGAATGCATTGCATCTGTCTCCAAGAGTTTACAACCCAATGGCTACTAAAACCAGTCCAATTACGAAACTCCAAACCCTGCATTGAACTGGAAAGTCATAACTATTATTACTAAATGCCAGGGGCGCTAGCTGGACTGTTAATCATCCGGGGCTAAGCCCAGACTCTTCTTCATGCATTATTTCCTGTTTTCCTTTTTTTTCTTCATGCAAGTTTTATTTTATGGAAGCTGAGGGAACTTAGCTGTCAATGTACAGTAAATGGTAAATGGCACATTTATATAGCGCTTTTATCCAAAGCGCTTTACACTGTGTCTCATTCACCCGTTCACACACACACTCACACACCAATGGTAGCAGAGCTGCCATGCAAGGCGCTAACTTGCCATCGGGAGCAACTTGAGGTTCAGTGTCTTGCCCAAGGACACTTCGGCATGTGGAGTCACGTGGGCCAGGAATCGAACCGCCAACCCTACGATTAGTGGACAACCGGCTCTACCACCTGAGCCACAGCCACCCCACATGACATGATCAGAAAAAGTTGGATTCATCATAAAACTTGCCTCAGGTGTTATCACTGTTTGTAGGACTACCAGACCGATAAAATATAAAACTTTTCTAACTAGGCTAATTTGGTGTCACTAGCCAAGGAGACGCACAATTAAGCTATGGGTTTAGATCTTAATGTTATATCCTTTCAGTATTTGGAATATAGATATACAGTACATTAAAAATGCATTTTATTACCTAATAGTGCATGCAGTGCATTAATAGGTTCGGTTAGCGCTTCTTCGAAACATCCCATTCTACTGCCAGAGCCAGGGTCATTGGTGTTAAATGATAGAATGGATAATAATAATATGTTAAAAATGTTTAGCCTTGTAAAGTAACACCCTTGTTTTTGAGGCATCACTCTTGTTTAGGGCTTTATTTTTAAGAATGCAGTTTGGCAGAAATGTTGCTTTCATCCATGTTTAGGAGAATGCATTACAAAGCCTCCAATGAAAAGTAATTAGACGATTTTGAAGCACCCAGCTGATCTCGTTGTCTGTCTTTCTCTCTCATCTCACTGTGCCTTGTGTGATAAAACCACGTACAGAAGGGAAATGTTTGATCCCGCAGTGGAAAGCAGATGTCAGGATCTCTTTGTTCGAGAGTGCTCGGCTTTACAATGCACAGTCATGCAGATATAATCAGTGTTCCTCACGAGCCGCCTCCATGGAATAAACACAGGTGTGTGTTTGGGGGTGTAGATGCACACAAAAAGAGACCGAGGCTAAGTGTTGATGTTGATGGCGAGTATTGGCTGTGCTCATTGTAAATCAAAGCAGGCCTGATCATGTCCTACAACTCTGTAACAAACAAGCGAATAAATATGTATCGTCCTGACTCATCTCAACTACTATTATACATGAGATTGAACTGAATTATTAAGGAAACCAATTTTGGAGTTTGAAGAAGAAAAAGGAAAAGACAGTGACAGAGGTGGTTAAAGTAAACAAATTCTTTACTCATGTGAATGAGAAATGACTCATCTAAATGAATTCTCTGGAAAAAATTCAAGTACAGGTTCAAATTCTTCACTCAAGTCAATACATTGGATTGGATGAAGGAACGCCACCTTAAGCTCAACTTGGCAAAAACTTAGCTTCTTGTCATTCCTGCCTGCCCCTCAATCAACCATAACCTCACCGTACAGCTAGGCTCAACCACAGTCAAGCCAACCAGGACAGCCAGAAACCTTGAGGTGACTTTTTATAACCACTTGAACGTTACAGACCACATTTCAACAGCTGCACGATCCTGTAGGTTAACATCAAGAAATATATATAACATCAAGAAAATCAGACCCTATCTCACTGATCATGCCACACAGCTACTAGTTCAGGCTCGTACTCTCTCAAAACTGGACTATTGCAATGCACAACTCCTGAGCCTCCCAGCTAGCTCCATCAAACTCCTTCAGATGATTCAGAAAGCAGCAGCATGCCTTGTGTTCAACCATCCCAAAAGGACCCACGTCACACCCCTCTTTGTATTTCTCCACAGGCATCCCGTAGCCACCTGCATCAAATTTAAGGCCTTGATTCTCATGTACAAGACCTTGTCTGGAACAGGACCCCATACCTCAACACTCTCCTTAAAGTTTATGTTCCTTCACACAACCTGTGATTGGTTAATGACCAATGCCTGCTAGTGCCTACTCAGCGAGAACCTTCAAACTGACTGTCCCTCAGGGATGGAATGAACTTCCAAACTCAATCTGGACAACAGAATCTGTCACTATCTTCAAAAAACGGATGGCTAAAGACCCACCTCTTCCGTGAGCACTAAACCAACCCCTGACTTGTCTCCACTCTAGAACTCAATTATAAGTCTTGCATGGTAGCATTACTTGTATTGTTCTTTGCTTGATGTATCACGTTGCTTGTATTTCCTCATTTGTAAGTCGCTTTGGATAAAAGCAACTGCTAAATCAATAAAAATATCAAATGTAACTTTATTATTTTTGATCCTGAAACAGGAGATGCATGAAAATCCAATCACTTTTCTTCTTTCCCAGCTAAAGCAGTGGTGATAATAAAATGTTCCAGATTAAAAAGGCTATTAACTGAACGGGAAAGGACACAGCATGTGATAAATGTGCATTTGCTTCTTGTAGCAGTTACTTTTAAATTGTGCCGACTTTATCTAGGTGGATTCATGAGCCTAGGGCTTGTGAGGCAATAAAAAACAAGAAGGCGAGACTCTGGGCTCTTTGGTTAATAAAAAATGGAGGACTATTGTCTCTAAAAAAAAAAATTGCTATCTATCTATCATTACCATGACATTCTCTCCATCATGACTGCATGTGATAGACTGATTTGAATCTGGGTAGGAAAATAGAATGGCAAGAATATAGTATGGGCGTGGCCTAACACCTGCAGAACTAACATAACGTTGATGCGAGCAAGGCTGTATATATGATTATAGAGAAAGTAATGTAGTAATGTTTGTAAATGTAGTGCGTAGAAGGTAAAGATTAGGTGAAAGAAAAACTCAAGTAAAGTGCTGATACTTAAAAAAACAACAACAACCCAGACTTGAGTAATAAGGTAAACAAAGTAAATGAGCTTTGTTGTTTCCCACCTCTGGAATGTGCACATGTGAGTGAGAGAGAGAGAAGGAAAAAATGACAAAAAGCCCACCTTCATCTATAATTCTTAGGGCGAAAAATTGAAACAGGTAGCATTATTGCATTTTCTCTCTGAGAGAGAACTGGGACATTCATTCTCTCCAAATTGCTACACTTTTATTTTCTTTCCTATTAAAAGGCAAATTTATTTAATGTGTATCTGCCTGTGCATTAAGCTCCTCTTTACCAGTCTAGCCACAGCTCTCCTTCACAAACCCACACGAGGCTGCCAGCGTAACATACCGAAAGCAGTCTTGATCCATAATTCATTTGCGCGAATGGCGTTTTTCATTAAAAAGAACTGAGGAATGGCCCTGGATCTGAAGCCATTTGCACTCTGAGTTCAGGCCAGGCTCAGATTAGACGGGTGGTGATTATGAGCAGAGAACCAGTGGGTAATGGTGAATGCTGCTTGGAATAAAAAGCAGACCAAGATTGGCTTGGCTCCCATGGAAAGCTGCATGCTTTTCCTTTTCCAGGTTTCTCCTTTTCATACATGCATTTTGTTTTCCACTATATTTCTTTCCATCCTTCTTTGAAAGCCACAATGGCAGCTGTCATTTAGGCTCGGTTGGACGGAGAGATTGCAGTTCGGTTTAATTCTACTTTCCATAATGAAACTGGCTCGATGTGTTATGCAGTGCAGGAAAAAAAGAGAATGTGACAAATAGAGGTTGGTGGATTAAAAGAGTGGGTTGAGGACGGGAACAAAGGCTGAGTAGGTAGCCATACTGTTTTTGAAGAGGACACTCAGGCTAGTGTGTCCCGTCACAAGGAACAATAACACAATGTGCCTGCTATTCTCTTGTATGAGTGTGTGTGTGTGTGTGTGTGTGTGTGTGTGTGTGTGTGTGTGTGAGAGAGAGAGAGAGATTATGGACTTTATGACTGTGGGCATTTTCGAGCTTGAGTCTGATACATGTTATTTGTGTTGTGCGAGAGCTCTATATGTGTATTTGCATTCATGTTTTTGAGGGTGTGTCACTGACCGTGTCTTCACAGCTTTTCCCGCTTGTCGGATCACAAACAATAGAATTTGACAGACATGTCTGAAAAACAAACACATTTTCTGATCTGGCAGAATTCCTATATGGCCTTAGCTATTTCAGCAAGTTCCCTGATCACAACTTTCTGTTCCATCAGAAACTCAGCGTCAGAGTGCAGCAGCCCTTCCATTTTATTTATCACACATCTTCCAATCACCCTTTCCTAAGGTAAACGTTCCCCTCCATGCACGGTTTCCAGGCTTGATTGTGGATTCAGCTACCTCCGACTGCTGTCATTTTTCAGCCTGCTGCAGTCATTTGTTTTTCAGTTGATTATTGCCTCAGCCAGTTGTTGTGATGTTTGGGTTTCCAGATATTTGTCTTCAAACTGTGAGCTCCTCATTTGTTAAAATTGACTGTGACAGCAGGAGACACTTCACACTTCAGCTGATAAAAGGACCAGTGACTGTATAGTATAGTTGCATGTCATGCTTTCTCACTTCACAGAATACACTGTGGAATTGAAAGGGATTATACTATTATAAAAATTTCATTAATAGTGTCATATTTATGGGTTTCATATTGGCTTCGAATGGCATTTCATAGTATAATTACAGCCCAATACGTACATCACAGTGTGACATATTGCAGTTGCATCAAACTGTCAGAGAGTGGCACTGGACTTCATACTGTATCTCGCTTCAGCTGATATATCAAAAAAAGCTACATAGGCTAAAGTTGAGAAACATAACTGAGGCACACCTCTGTTTTCGGCAAACTCTGCCCTGTGCCACTAGCTGTCACACAACCCTAATAGATCCATCCCCATGCTTAAGAGTTGCCAAGGTGTTCTTTTCATTAAATGCTGCTTTTTTCTCTCTCCAAATATACCTTTGCTAATTGGTGCCAAAGCATTCCATTTTTACTTCATTAGCCATTCATGGTTTTGCATACAACGGACGTTCATTTTTCTTATGAGGTCAAAGGAAAGTTTTCCTTCTGATGACTCTTCCATGCAGATCGTGTTTGTACAAGCAACACTGCAGAGTACTCATGTGTCAGCTAAACCTTCCTGCAGGTCTTTCCTGTCATTTGGGGGTTCTGCTTTGCCCCTCTGGCCAGTATACCTGCAGTTCTATTTGAAAGTTTTCTTGGTCCACCAGATCTTCCCTTACCTTCCACGGTTCCTTTTAATTGCAATTTCCTA
Source organism: Stegophilus panzeri (assembly GCA_024331685.1). Classification (NCBI taxonomy): domain Eukaryota; kingdom Metazoa; phylum Chordata; class Actinopteri; order Siluriformes; family Trichomycteridae; genus Stegophilus; species Stegophilus panzeri. The sequence continues at coordinate 4,208,734 of JANDJT010000102.1, read as the reverse complement.
ATGAAATCTAGTGGAAATTGTAAGCTGGAAGTGCTTTGATATCTTTTTTATAGCTTTGTAGGCATCAATTAGATTCAGTCAGCTACTTTGAGGAGTCCATAGTTGTTGATTTGAAGAGGTTTGAAGAGTCGGAGACTTTATAATACTCTGGAGTTGTTATTCATAATGGCAATCCTTGACCTGCCTAACGAGTCCTAATGAGTCAATTAAGGCTTAATGAGTTAACTATGTTGGAAGGGTGTCCAAGCTTTTGCACATGCCACAATTACTATTTTAATTTTTTCTATTTTTAGGTTCATCAAATATAAAGTAACTGTGCATTAACATTTGCAGAAGTTGAATTGACTTCTTTTTGTTTCACAAATCAATAAAAATATACCAGGAGTGTCCAAACTTACATGCAACTGTAATTCATGTGTAGTGCTAAAGTCTGTAGTTATGTCTGTGGTCTGAATATGATCCATAGTCCATCTTAGGGAACCACCAAACATTCACACAATTTCAAGTAGCCAATGCACCTACTGACGACATGTTTTTTGAGGTGGATCGGTCATGGCGAGAACATGTGAAACTTCACACAGACGGTAACCTGAGCTCAGGATTAAACCAGGGACCCTGGAGCTGTGAGTAACCTGCTGTGCCACTGTGCCATCATTTAAGATTTACCTGAGTATAATTATAAATGAATATCTGTCCCCTTACTAAAAAAAAACTCCTTATATTTAGATCTTTCAAGTATTTGTAAGCACAAAATCATTAAAGATCCTGACTCAAAACTTGGTCAAAATGGTTTTGTACATTTTAACAAAATGTTAAATATATTTCAATGATAAATTCAGTTATATGGATACACCAATTAATCTTCTTTGTGAAGAACCCCCATAAAAAGATTCCAACAAACTCAAACAAATGAGTCCAATGTGGTTGGAGTTTTTCAATTTATTTTTAATTTTAGACAAATGAAGGCATAAAAAAACTCCTCACATTTCAGCTTAAATAGAATTCTGCTAATGTAGATGATCATTCAGCCAAAATTATGATTATGATATATGGCCTACATGAGCAACTGGAACAATAAATGTCACAACTTGTCCTTATAAAATGGATAAGCAAGGCATTAGATGGTACAATTAAAATCTAATGAATGTTCCTATTTACACCTGAATGTTGTGTACATCTTGTGTCTTGTGAAATGCATGTCCTGTTAGCCAGATTTAAAATCAGATTAGTGTATTGCACTTAATATGCAAATCAGCTCATAAAACTCGACAACCTCCTGTGATGGTCTCTATTTCTGTATGATCAATGGAAGATTTTTATTGCATCGAAAATAAAATAGTTATATTTTCTTTAATTTCCTTAATCTTAGAGGAAGATGCCGATCTTGGCAGTCAAACTTTAGAAGAAGCCGGATGTTTAGACTGTGTAATACCTATGCTACATGAAATAGTTTTAAGTATGAAAGTATGTACTCTCATATATTTTGTATATTTCAAATTATACTGTATATTATGCTTATATTATACCTAATGAAATAAGTGTGGAAAATGTACTTATTGGGAAATACAGTTAATGTTATTGGAAAAACACATTTATCATTTATAAATAAATAAATAACACTATACTGTAATAGATACTGTAAGAGTGTTTGGCTTACTGTAAGACACTATCAGTGTAATACTGCAATTGTATGATTTTTTTTGAGAATTCTAAGAATCATTGTGATAGTCCTGAGTGGGGGATGGGCGGTGGGTGGCTGAGGGGGGTCCAGGCAACATCACAGAAGAATAAGCCATATTCAGAAGCTGTAAAAAGAGTCTGAAAAATGGAAAGAATACACGGGGAGACAACACTCGGAACTACACAATGAGAGGTTGCGTTACAGTAAATCGTTCTCCATCACGTTGATGGACAGGGTTGTAAAAATTCTGTCAAAGTCTATTTTTATCTGTCTTTTTTTTTATATATAAAAAATTGCCAATTGGACGATTTTTTCTCACAATGCCCATACCGTCATCTCCAGTAATGAATAGGTGCGTTCCTGTTGTCGCTTTAAACATTGTTTATGTACTGAAATGCATGCATGATAACGTATCCAAACAGGCTATTAATGGTAAGCAGTAAATAACTATCTACATTATTCACACTTTTGCTGGCTAGCTAGATTATTTAAGCCGCAGTTGTTCATGAAAAAACACTGACGTTTGCAACACTCGTCTTTGTGGTTGAATGAGCGCATGCAGAGGGATTTCCTCCAGTAAAGGTCTGCTAGAATGGTTTTGATGTTCGATGTTAATGATGGAAGATGAATGCCACACATGTCTAGATTGAATGCCTTATTTATTATCCATCAAAAATGACCGATGGCCTTCAGAATTTCAAGGCGATGCTTTTAAAATTCAGTTCTTGGCAGGATATTCTCGGTTAACACAACTCAATACGCTCAGCAAGACTTCGCAATGAAAAGTAGAAACAACGGGGAATAAATAGGCAAGCTAATTAAGTGCTGAACATAGAACAGATGCACACAATGGGATAATCAAGCAATGGCAAGATGGAACAAGCCTAGAACCTAAACAAAGGCATTTGGACATAATATAAACAAAACAGCTTATACTAAGAGGGGAAATTCGTGCTTCCTCTGTAGTGTTTCGGTGAATATCTAAGGGATTTTTAGAACGTTACTGTATAGTTGGTTTGCCTTAATGAGTTGTTTGAGGAGAGGTGTCATTTGAAGAAAAAAAAAAAAAAAGAATCCATGAATGGATCAGGTTCAGGAGATCTTACTGATTTCTCCGGCCTCATTAAAAGTTATCTTGACACTTCAATAGTTATTCCCTTCAGTATACTTTGACTAATTAGCAGGAAAAAGAAAGACAGACTGTTTTAGATACTGCAATTGGCACAATAATGACACACATGTCATATCTGCATAAACAACACCAAAACAAAGAAACAAAAAACAGTCTAATCTATTAACCATTACTTATTAATATATTTCAGCACCAGTAAAAATGGTTGTAATCTTATTCTAAAAGCAACATTCAAGCAATCAAGACCTCCTGAGGAGCAAGAGCATATAAAAGGTGCATCCCAGTAGACTAGGCATTTTGAATTAATCTTCAGTTATGTCTTTTTAACATTTGACCTATTCTCTATGGTTACTTCTCATTAGCCAGACAATATGCTTCATTTGGCCTCTCAAAAACGTTCAGTCTACTCATCTTTAAACTCTGAGTGGATAGATATTTCAATCTAAAAAGAAAAACGCTGTGCATTAAAGTTCTCCAACACTACAAAAAAAAAAAAAAAAAAATGCAGAAACCTAAACAACCCCTTCTGTGTGTTAATCTGTAATATCATAAACATTTCCTAAAGATGAGTGACCCTTCTTCCTTTGGATAATCTCCAAAAACCTGTTGGCCTTTTCCATACACTATCTAAAACAGGCAGGAATCTCTGAATTTACTTTTGTCCATGATTCTCTGTAAGAGATGACTAACTTGGACTCCTGTCTCTATAATCCATTCAGTGACTTTTTCGAGTAGATTTTCCAGCCGATCGTTGGACATCCATAGCAGCAGGTGGAGTTTTCCTCACTCCCATGATGGTCATTGCTGCTCGGATTGGGGCTTGGAGCATGGCAGTATCAGCTCTGCTCTTCATGTGTGGCATGACCAGGGCATGCCCCAGCTGTCTCGGGTAGATCCGGCGATGTTGACTACGTTCTGAAAACTTCCAATCTGGGACGTTCCCCATCCAGAAGATGAAGGCATCTGTGTCTGCTGCATCTGTGTCTATCTCCTTCAAAATGACTGACAGAGTGCCCCTACCCCTCCTGATAGTTTGTGATACTTTAAATTATGACCTATGGGAAACCTGAACTCACTAAATAGTTCCATTTATTAAAACTGCATGGGCGGAATTGAATGCTTTTGACTGGGGTCCTCCAGGACCCCAATACATTGGTATTTTTAAAAAGCAATAATTAAAACAGAAAGTGAAAGCAATGATATGAAGTCATTAGGAACAAATTGATTGACAAAGTCATGAAAAATCGGAATGATAGAACAAAGCACCTGTGAGATATGACAAAAATTACACCTCAGGGGTCTGCGGGTACCCCAGTCGGTAGGATGAGGGTTAAGTGCACAATTTTATAATTGCTCCGGATGTGACACACTTCACATATGGATCCAGGAACCTCCTGCTGTGCAATTACACTCACATCGAGACAAAAAGTAGACATTGTGAAGGACAAAATTCAAATCCGAAAGGCAAACAAAACAGATGGACAGACACAGGAGCAGACAGCACTGGAGTAGCCAGCGGCATCTGACAGAGATGCTGAGTGATATAAAATGTGCTGCATGGCCCGCTGGCACACTGAGACAGCCACCAGATGTCCAAACAGGGCCCGGTGTGAACTGTGTGTGCATGTGGTTGAGTGGTCTGGAGTGTTCAAAGCAAACACAGTGTATCAGCTGATTAGAGAAACACTGAAATACCACCAGGTTGGTCTACCACCAAATGTGCTGAGAAGCACAGGGACTTGCATCTGTGTTAGGTATGACCTTTTGTAGTCTAGTTGTATAATCTAATTCTGTCACCACAAATTTTACTTATTACTAAACAATGATGCACAATTGTGTATCCACATTGCTCGTCGGAAATGCTACATAGGCATACACTAACCTCGGGTGAATTGATCTAATTAGTTGTATTAGTAGTCATTTAGTAATATTAAAGAAATTACCAGCAAAAAAGTGACACGACGTGATTTGCGTTCTAATAATGAATAACTCATGATGTTGTCATTGTCACGACTTCCCTCTCGTGCGGCACATTTCCCAATATGACAAGTACTGCTCTCTTGTAGATTTTTTTAGTAGTAGGTTTTAAGCTTACTTCATGTGCTTTTGTTTTGACATGTGCTTTTGTTATGGTTTTGGTCCTGTTTCTACCCCTGTCTTGAGATTTTGATTGATTACTCTAGTCTAATGTGTATGTGTTCACCTCTCCTATGTCTAGCCTTGGTTATTTTGTTTATTTCCGCTCTGTTGTTTCTGGCCCTCCTTGAAAAGTATTATCGTGCTTTTGTCTCATTAAGTCCAAGCCTTGTGAACACATATGCTTTATTCAATGTCACAGCAGCCACGATAAAATTTGCAGAGGCTAGTTTTTTCCCGTCAACTGTCATGTCAGGGCAGCAGTTTGATGAGTCTCCTGCAGAGCTGGTTCGTTCATATAAACATATACAGTAATGTAATGGCATCACATTTCTACACTCAGGAAATTGTGTGTTCTGTTAGTTCTGCAAAATAAATAAATAAATAAAAATTGGCAAGATGAAATGGAAACATGTCCATAGTGGGGTTGCTGTGAATGGCTATGGCTTTCCTGCTATTTTGGAAATGCTAGTATGGCTCTTTGATTTTATAAAGCACTATACTACTGACTCCAATGTTACCTGAAAAAAAAAAAAAAGTTTTAAAGTCTCTTTATCACTCTTTTGAGTGCTGAGCTTTATACCAATCACAGTAACGCATGCAAGAACACATGTTCAGTATGAACAACAGGAACGTTCTTTAACAGTTTTGGATAAGCATCGTCATTTGCGTTCATATAGCTATGTAGGGTATGTTTCAGCCCTTAGGACTCTCACCTGTTTTTGTGTTTGGATTGTGGATTATCCTCGTGCCTGTGCTTCTTATCTTCCACTTCTGCATGTTACAGCCAAATCTGTAAATAAGACGTATCCTTCATGTCACATTCAATTCAATTCAATTCAATTAGGTTACATTTGATTTGTTTAGCATGTTTAACAATATACATTGTCATTTAGCAGCTTTACAGAAATCTGGATATAGTTTTAGAATTCTAATGAACATGCCAGAGGTGACAGTGGCAAGGGAAAAACTCCCTGAGACGAAGAAACCTTGAGAGGAACTAGACTCAAAAGCGAACCCACCATTTTCAAAGGTGACACCCAGATAGTGCGATTATAAATCATTACTCTTCTACAACTATTGACCGTAAAATCAAACAGTGAATTGAAAGGAAGTACAGTGTGAGCAGACTGTCAGATTGTATATTTGGATATGTGTGTGGTTTCAAAAATGAGGGATTAGAAAGGAAGAGCCATTTTAGCCATTCTATATATCAATAGTTTGTCATTTATTGTGGGTTAAAGTTTCCTCCAGGGGAATAACACCTCTGGGTTTGTATGCAATGATAACTTACTCTTTAATCAAACACCATTTTACATCAAAGACTCCACCTTTCAAAAACCGATACTTCAAAGATTGTTAAAGGCACACGTCCTCACGTTCAGACGTGAAATTATGTGCCTCCATTCATCTCACGGAGAACCCTGTGGCATGGAAAAGGAGCACGATAATATATTCACACTTGCTACAAGAAGTTCTGCTTTCCCGCTGTTCCATCCAGAAGCTGCTTTTATGCTTTTTTCTGATAAGCTGGAAGAGGAGCTGCAAAGCATTTTCGGCTTTTTGAAACAGTCTTTTTTGTAAAAGGCTCTTTTTTTTTGGGAGTGATAACTTGGATTTGTCTACGTTTGCTGGACCAGTTTGACCCAGTCTTCCACTGCTCATTTTCATAATCAATTGTTCCACAGTTTGAGATGTGAGACGGAAAAAAAAAAGTACTACTGCTCCTATTATGATGAGAAGTTTATCTCCTCTATCTCAACACTTTGTTTACACTATGTAACCCTCAAATAAAAACAAGGGCTGAAAACTGAAAGAATAAAACACTTTGGGACGTGTTGTTACAGAAAAAATAAATAAAATAAAAGACCGGGTGAGCACGGTGGCTTAGTGGTTAGCATGTTTGCCTCGCACGTCTGGGGTTAGGGGTTCGAATTCTGCCTCCGCACTGTGTGTGCGAAGTGTGCATGTTCTCATTGTGCTTCGGGGATTTCCTCCCGGTACTCTGGTTTCCTCCCCCAGTCCAAAGACATGCACTGTATGCTGACTGGCATTTTTAAAGTGTATGTCCAGGGTGTCCCCCGCCTTGTGCGCCGAGTTCCCTGGGATAGGCTCCAGGCTACCGCATAACCCTGTGTAGGATAAGCGATATGGAAAATCGATCGATGGACCGAAAAGACAGGGTGGTGTGATGAAGCGGAGTTACTCTTACCATGCAAATTGGATTACAGCACGTCCTCAAGTGCTTTTATTTGTCTTAAACGACGACTATTTGCCAATGATAAATTTGCTTTACTTTTTGTTCATTTATAGTTATGTTTAATGTTGCAGAACATCCATGAAACAAATTAGTTCCTGTTATCACAGTCGTTCCCTCAACAACCTCTTTATTTTGTTTTCTCTATTTTGAAGTTAATAAGACAGTCATGATATAAAGGAACCGCAAACCCTTCCGTACCATAACAGAATACCTGAAGTAACAGCTATAATTCTGACTGGTACAAAGTGCTAACGCCTTCCAAAAAATAAAGAAATGTCTCTTTACAGAAAACTCACAGAAAATTCATTGAAACGAAATAAAAAACAATTACACTTTTTTTTTCTGTATTATTGAAAGTAAAAACATTGTACTTGACGTTGTGACATGTGAAGTGAAATGCGTGAGCAAGTCTTTTTTTGCCTCTTTGGGAGCTTTTCTGAAAATATCAAATATGAGCCACCTGGCTTTGCCTAGCTTTTACCTCAGACTTAATTCTGCTGCATTATACAATTAAAGCAAAGCCCCCCACCCACCCCCAAAACAAAAAAAACACAGAGTGACAAAATATTGAAAACTTTAAAAAAGGAAGCAAAAAAAAAAAATGAAATCGAACAAGATTCCTTTGTTGCTTCAGTGCTTTGGGTGCTTAGTTATACAGTAAAATGAATCATTTATTACAGTGCATAAAATCATTATTTTATTCATGTATTGAGCCGTAAAACATGTTTAAAAAAATCATACTGGTTTGAACATTGTAGAAATGACAGAATTATTGTTTTGCCGTGTAGGAAATTCAGGCTATGTTAAAAAGAAAAATAATTGCTGGAAAATTCTTTAACAGCTGGGTTTTTTTTTTCATGAGAAGGACGAAAAACAGAAGGACGAAGGAAAGAAGCGATAAATCATTTAATTGACGATCTTTCTCTCTCCAGCTGCAGTTGCTGTAATAAAGGTGGTGTTGGTTGATAGATGAGATAGGAGAGCAATCGATTTAATATCAATATATTATGTTTTACTGCTGTTTCCTGACATTTGGAGCTTTCTAGAAATTTAAAAGGAAGTCTTTGATGTCTGCTTATTTATAGACATACTGAACTTCGCTACTTTATGTCATCACAGGAAATACCGCATCAACTCTTCATATCAATTGATTGATCTAGGATGTTATGTGTGTTGCAAGGAAAATGACTTTATTACAAGCGATTCGGAGCGTATCAGGATTTCTCTTTTAGAACCAGTTATTAACCTTGCCTTTATTGTGAGAGAACAGTAAATCCACATAATAACATATCCAGAATTAATCCTATTGTTCCCCTAAGCTGTAATGGGCCATGGTGACACTTTGCATTATTTAGATCTCGTTATTTATAGCGTGGCGTTATCTGGAACGGAGCAAAGCAGGCAATAACAATGCTTGACACAAAAAAGTCTCTCCATGATGAACCTCTTTAGTATACCGCAGAATTTTTCACTCAGAGATTATTAAATAATTGTGCTATTTGTTTCTGCTAAAATGAAGCAAAGTGGGTTTCGATTTCTATGAATAATTATGCGAAAACACTAATGGAAATCAGTAAGGAAGGAAACATCAGGGGTCTGCTGAAGGAAAGGAAACAAATAGGCTGTATATTTCATGCTTTGCTGAAAGAGTTTCTGTTTTTCATCTTTTTTTTTTCTTCCAGACGGATAGCGTCCTAGTGGTTTTTAATGCCACTTCAGGGTCAGCGATCGCAGTCCGAGTGCTCGGTGATATTCATGTGATCTTACAGTGTGCAGTCAGGAAGAAGCCCAGCTTTAAATTTCCTTTGTAGTGAGAAATACTACAAGTGAAGCAGAGAACAGAATGCTGTTGAACTCCAGTCCTTTAGTTAATGGTAATCTAAGGGTCATAATCTAAATCCCAGTAGCACACAAGCTACTGCTCTTGAGGCCTGGAAAAAAGAGCTGCACTTAAATAACTAGCTGATAATGAGGAAAAAAGGATTGATAAAGGGAATAAATGTAAAACTCTTAACCTCTGTAGAATTCTCTTAACCTCTTATCACATGTCCATTCCTTATTTCTCTCACTTTCAAAAAGACCACCTGCAGCATTTTAAAACCAGTATTCTTATTACAATTAGCAGGTCAATCTTATTACAATTCAAGAACTAAGTAATAAATCTAATTGTTATGATGGGAGGATTTTTAATTAAATCCCGCTGTTTGGCTTGTGCAGCTTAGGGATACAACTGAATACAAATACATTATAGATTAATTACAGATACAAATACAATTAAAAAAAAAGAGAGAGAGAGAGAGAGAGAACTTACCAGAAAGGCTTTCACAGCATATGGTTGAGACTAGAAATGAGCACTAGGTCTGGGCCACAGCAAATATCACACAATTGCGATGTTTTTACCTTTATTAGGATAACTGGTCAGATGTGAAGCTCGTGGATGTGAAGCAAATGCTCAGATGTAACACTCCCGTGACAAAGAAATACCACATTCATTAACGTGAATAATGCAATAACAGTGTTCATTCATTCATCCTTAGTAACTGCCTGAACAGAGTGGGGGTGGAGTTGGGGGGGTGTGTGTGTGTGTGTGCGTGTGTGTGTGTGTGTGCATTTTATGATTCCAGTCTTGAATTTCACGTAAAATGTGAAATGTACTTCTTAATATAGTAAACATCATAAACCCAGCTCATAGGGATTTTCTTTTTTTTTCATTTTAGGAATTAAAATTTTACAGAGCTGTGTTCAGAAATGAGTTTGTAATTAACAAACAGATTAAAAGCAGTAATAAAGCATGAAGCTTGTTGTTATGACATGCTGCTAAATGTAACTGTACTCTGTACTCTCTCTCTCAGCCAATATAACTGTGGGGGAGACGCAGCAAATAATTGAAATGTCAACTCGAACTGGAGGACACAATATAGTGTGATACAATAACAAAACAGATCATTTGTATTTTCATACACTTGCAATATAATAAAAATTCTACATATACCTCTCTATCCCTTTTTCTTCTTTGAAACCATTTTTTGATAGTAAACTATTTGAGGTGCTGTTGACATGAAATAAAAATATTAAAAAGCAATGGAAGAGGTAATAGTGGTATTTTTTGTTACATTTATGTTGCCATTGGTTTGTGAAGTTTAAAATATTAATTTAACATTGTTAAGTTTACAATTGCAATTTCAAATCTTTTTTCAATTTAATTACTTTTTGGACTCAGCCAAACTCGACTAGGACTCTGCCATTAAGGACTCAGACTTAAGTCCAACTCGGCCCCTTTGGTACTCGGACTCAAACTCGATTAGTTAAGGACTTGTTCTCGACTCGAACTCTCCCATTTGACTCAGTTGCTCCTTACACCTCTTGTGATTAATTCATAGCTTAATTCATAGCACCTGTGGTGTTAAGTGTTCTAATCTCACCTCCACCCTCTGTGTGTGTGGAGTTTGCATGCTCTCCCCGTGCTTCACGGGTTTCTTCCCGGTACTCCGGTTTCTTCCCCCAGTCCAAAGACATGCATTGTAGGCTGATTGGCAATTCCTCATTGTCTGTAGTGTTTGAATGTGACTGTGTGTGTGATTGTTCCCTGTGATGTGTTGGCACCCCATCCAGGGTGTCCCTCACCTTGTGCCCCAAGTTCCCTAGGATAGGCTCCAGGTTCCCCCTCGACTCTGTAATATAAGCAGCATGGAAAATGGATGGATGGATATGTCAGTTATATTATGTCCTTTTTTAGTATGTTTTTTTTTTATGTTGGAAAAATGCCAATAGCACTCTTGTAGCACAATTCTCGTAGTGATTCAGTTTGTATTAGAGTACAGAGAGACACCTGGGCTCTTTGCAAATGAAACGTATGAAACAGTCAGTGTAGCGGCACAAAGGCTTCAGTTAGCAGTGGGATTGACTACCAGAGCAAATCCCTGGAGAATCAAGCAGCCCAGTTTCTCATCATCAACCACTTTTACAGCTTGGATTCGTATTTTTACGATGCTTTGAAAAAGAAATATTGAGTCTTTTGCAAATCTGAAAAATGGTTTCAACATTCATTCTGCCCCAAGCACCAAGTACATGTTCTTTACTACAATGGAAAACAGATATGATTTGCTCAGTAAAAGGTTTTTCTGAATGTGTTTTGGTCAAAATAAAATGAATGCAATTTTTTTCTTATCACAAATGTAGTTGTAGCTAAGAAGTAAATCATCACACACTCCTTTAACCATGTTAAGTTGTTCAGTATCTTAACCAGATTTGCCCATGTGATTTCTGACACTGATTTGATGAAACCGCAATCTATAAAAATATGGACAACATCCAGTCAGAGCTGCCATCTTGAAGGTGAATCACCTTTCTCAGTACATACGTAGTTTTGTATTGCTTCATACCAGCATTAGACTCAAGGTAGGAGATGTGGTTTACCTTGTATGTTAGAAGTGATTTAAATTATAATATAGTTCCAGTCTTCAGGAAGTGCTTTATCCTGGTTAGAGTTGTAGTAGCTCACTGGGTGTATGGTAGGAAACACCCTGGATGGGACATCACTGTATTACAGTATACCATGCATCCACTCGGTCATGATTTAGCAGCCAGTCCACCTACTGGCATGTTGTATGAAGATGAGAGGAAACCAGAGGACTCAGAGAAAACCCTCCACAGACATGGTAAGAACATGCAAAACTCCACATGGACAGTAACCCAAGCTCAGGATCAAACCAGGAACTCTGGAGCTGTAAACATCCATTATTTATTATTATCATTAGTCTTGTTAGTCTCATTAGTCAAACATGAAATGGTGCTTGTGATATCTCTCAGCGATCTTGTCCTCGGCTGAGTTCAAAGCAGGACGTTCTTTGCAATGAGTGACATGATGCGAAGAAAAATGAGCAGTTAATGACTGCGGCACTGAGGTTAAAATTCACCTGCGTTTACTTATCTACGCTGACACACACACACACACACACACACATGCTTGCTCAGTGTTGACATGCTGTCCTCCTCAACCACCTTTCAAGCTTGAAGCTTGAATGAGTCATGTGTGTGACATCCTGGGTGTTTTTATCCATAGGTTTTATTTAGGCCGAATGCTTGTTTGTTTTTTTTTGTTGTTTTTTTTTTTACTTTACTTATAGTGTAAAAATTTTCACACAAATGTCAATAGTTTGATTTTATTTCCAAAAATCTTTCTTTCTTTGAGGTCATTTTGCTTAAGCATCAGCCTGTGTCTCAAGTATGCCTTATTCCCTATTTCCTACAGAAAAAAAAGGTTTTAGAACCTTTATGGTTCTTCAATTGTCCCTTTTAGGGATTCTTTATGGGTTTGATGTAGAGCCCTACAACACAGTGCTTCCTTATCCCTTTTAGGAAGCTAAACTGTGCAAGGAACCCCTGGAGAACCCTTGAAGAACTTGAATTGTACAAACCTACAATTGCACTATGGGTATTCTGTATGTGCTAAGGTACATCAATTGGATATAGAATGTGATAACACTAGATACAACCTTCCTGGTGGCTGTGGCTCAGGTGGTAGAGCGGGTTGTCCACTAATTGCAGCGTTGGCGGTTCGATCCCTGGCCCACTTGCCTCTACATGTCGAAATGTCCTTGCGCAAGCACCTTGCATGGTAGCTCTGCTGCCATTGCTGTGTGAGTGAATGGGTGAATGAGAAACAGTCTAAAGTGCTTTGTAGAACCGCTAAGGTTAAAAGGCTCTATTTAATTGCAGACCATTTCCCAAAATAGCGCCGTACGTATATAGTGAATAGGGCGTGATTTTGGACACAATGCAAAGGTTTCCTCAGGACACTACTGTAGTTTGTAATTTGGTAATTCACAGAAGCTTTGATTGTAAGGCATGTTTCTAATTTCAGACAAAAGCCGTGGATGTGTTGAATGGCCATTTTACTAATTTAATTACACTATGTGGTTACATCGAGCTCTTATCATTTCCCCTGAGAGATGTTCTGATTAGTCGAACCATCTAGATTGTTCATTTAAATAAAGGCTGAGTGACTGTTGTATGACTGCTCTTGAATTTAATGTGCCGTTCCCCTCTTCTGCTGCTGAAGCTGCTGAATTTTTAACAGCATCTGTATTTTTACACCTTGACCACTCTCATTGCCTTTGAGTTACTGATGATGGTGATTGGCTGGAGGGAACTGTCATTCCTGAGCCTGAAAGTTGGGGATGGATGTGAGAAGGATATGAGACATCTTGTAGTTTTGACGCAGGGATATATTTAGAAGTTGTTCTGATTGATGTCTGAGTAAGCTATATTTGGAATCAGATACATCAAACGTGTCCAGTGTTATCTTCAAGGGCCAAAATAAAGTGCGTCCTTCATGGTGTCTGGGTGCAAAAAGGAAAATGTACTTCTTTTTCCCAAGAAGTGAAGCACTGATTACATGCGTGTTACTCTTTATACATAGGTGCAATTAGTTACTAAGGTGCAAAACCTGAAGCATTTACCATCTGAGCCATTTTCATTGTGTAATTCGACATCCCTTCATGTGTCCTTTAAATCTTTCTCAGCTTTTTTTGTTCCACCCGTATTTTCCTCTTCTTGGTGTTTCACTGATGTGCAAAACTATAGGTCTTCAACTTTGTTTTTGTTTTTTTAACCAACAGTGCTTCCAACACGCTCTCATGTTAATCAGAGTCGTCTTTTACACCAGACAAAGCGCAGGTGTAGTTTCTAGAGAGAAACTCAAATGCTATAGTTTATGATGTAACCGACTCCAACAGCACATGCTCTGGCATTGGGAGCCAAATCCAAACTTCATGAAAGTTCTAACTGTCACACATTGTAGTGATGGAAATGATTCATTGGCAACAGCGGCTCGTGGCGATAGACGACATAGCCTCAAGCTAATTTAAATCATGAGACTATTACAAGTAACTTAGGTTAATATCTACTGAATCAGTCCATACAGGATTTCGCAGAGTGTTTTTTGTGAATGTTGCGGCCAAAAATGCTTGATTTTTCAAAATGTGCGAAGCAATTTGCAGAGTTTTTTGTGCTTTTTTTGCCGAAAAGTACTTGAATTGGCAAAAAGTTGCAATTGAGCAAAATTGTTTTAAAATTGTTTGGTAAATGCGACCGTTTAGCTGCACTCATGTCTGACGCGCGTGAACTGAAGATGGCTTTGACTGAATGCGTGCTGTGACAGCGTTACATGAGGCGTCTTGGCCCAAATCTGCAGAAAGTCTGCAGTAATCTTGAAAATTTGGAAGTTCCTCCGAATATTGCGGAGTTTGCTCGATTTTTGCGTTAATTTCTGCGTTCAGAAATCCTGGTTGGACTGCTAAATTTATTGAGCAACAGTAAGCAGTTGAGAGTGACAACATAGTCATCTATCATACAGTTCAGCAGCTCGTTTTGAGTAGTTTTTGACGTACTTTTGTTCAACTGTGTTCTATAGAGCAGGTGTGTTTCCTGCCACCAGCAAGGCGCACAGAAAAGAACTAATATCATTAACTAGGGTTGCCAGGTTTCAGCACAATTTCCAGCCTAAAAATATTTCAAAAACCACACAAAAGACTTTTCCCAAAATAGTCAAGAATTTTTTCTTCTTTTTCTCAGCCATCGCATGGGAAACAAGTTCACCATGGTGAACATGCATTTCTGATATACTAGCATTATCCACTCCAAATTCCCCCTTTCCCTCAGCCAATCTTTGCAACGTATCTCAAAATAGAAATGCTTGTGTACACCTAGACACATTGCCTTTGTGGAAATGTATTAGATTTTATTATGATTACTTGCGATTAATCAAAATCAAAGGAACAATGGCTTATATCTGTTGAATTGCAGCATTTATTTATATCACTGGCCATGTAAAAGAGGTAGTTAGTATTTCAACTGAATGTAAAATGTATGGAGTTGTGAATGAGGACTTTATGAACAGCTGATTTAAACACCTGCCCCAGTGGACAAGCTGCCACTTGATTGACAAACTTAATGTGATCATTTACAATGGTAATGCTTATTTACATTAATTTAGCACCAGTACAGATACGTAACAGCTACTGAACCAGTGCAAGAAGATGCAGAAATAAATGCTACTTAAAAAAGACACATCTACTTATACTGTATGTGTACATCAGAGGTACATTATAGTGTATATGTAGAACACATTTAAATAAGGAAATATTTGGTCTTCTTTCATACATTCAATCATTTTAATCTTTAAATAAGAAGGGTACATATGATATGATATGATATGATATGATATTCTATGGATGGTGAACTTTACTGTGAATGTTGAAAGTAGTAGGTTTATAATTTTACTCCTACTTATAAAATTATTTAATTTGTTAATTCATTGATTGATTATTAATGGGCCGGTATTCATCAGAATTCTTGGACCTTAAAATGGGGTCACTGGCCCACTGTGCTACACTCATTAATCACACTGGCTGTGCTCATGGTGCTGAAATGGTGGTTCAGCTTTTAATATCCTTCTTAGTAAGGGTAAGAATGTGAGCCCAAATCCCAGGACTTTCCAAAAGACACTTAATCATTTACTACTTGGACTGAATTCTTTCCTTTAAGCCACTTTGGATAAAAGCATTTGGCAGATAAATAAATGATTCATAATCATGAATAAATGTAATAGTTGATTTTTATCTTGTTCTTCCGACTCTGGTGTTATTCTCGTTTATTCTCTTCTCTCATTTTTTCTTATATTGTATTTTGTTTAAGTGTGTGTTTTTGTATGATTTTATATCCCCTTGGCATAATGACTGTAACAGCGTCAACTGTGCTTTGTCTTACCCTCTAACCTTATGATGCCTCCCACTGCAGTAATCACCATTTTCCCACTCTCCAATCAGATGCCCTCAATTACCATCAGACCATACAGGGGTTAAAGTCTGATCCAATCAAACTACACACTCTTACTGGATAATTATGACTTAACAGTGGGTGATGATTAGGTCCTCAGCATTTTCCTGGCTCTGAGAAAACGTTTGAATAAGTATGAAATAAATGAGAATGCGTTTTAACCGTGAACATTGGAAACTGTGGATGTTTGCTGGCGTCCCATGAAATTTAACGCACCACAATATCATGAAGATTAAAACATTGTTATTTCCCACAATCCCCTAAATGCATCTCCTCTAATGAATTATACCTAACTGCCTCCAGTTTCATTATTTCACTGGGTGTACAATTACTGTCATTGATTAGGAGTTCCTCAGGGGTTCTTGTGTGCTAAATGGTTCTTGCTTTCCTACAAGTGTTTTACTTCTTTACCCTCTCTGATAGTAAAACACTGCTGTAGGGTTCTACCTACAGCCTTTAAGGGTTTGATCATATAAACAAACCAAATGACCATTTTAGACATAACCTTTTTTGTCTAAAGGTGTAACCCCCATTTTTACCCATATTGGTCTGATGATAATCATAATGAGAGTCTTTATTGGTCACATATACATTACAGCACAGTGAAATTCTTTTCTTCGCATATCCCAGCATGTCAGGAAGCTGGGGTCAGAGTTCAGGGTCAGCCATGATACAGCGCCCCTGGAGCAGAGAGGGATAAGGGCCTTGATCAGTAGTTGCAGCTTGGCAGTGCTGGGGCTTGAACCCTTTGACCTTCCGATCAGTAACCCAGAGCCTTAAACCCCAAGCCACCACTGCCCCTGTCTGTTGATGGCCCTATAGCCGTTTTATGTGACACGTACAGTCAAAATAATAATTTAACATTTTTTTTTGTTTTATTCCTTAACTAAAAGCACACAAAGCTGCAATATGGCTCATTTAGCTCTGCCTACTTAGAGTTTATTGGCCAAACATGGCAAATCATTTCCAAATGGGGTCCACTGTCATTTGGTGCTTGGACCCTACAGATGGCCAATTGCAACTCTACCAGTAATAAAACTGGAGGTTTTACAAATCCTGGCTGTCTCAAGTTCCACATTAATAGAGTCTACGTTTTCGTGCACACTACGCACAGAACCAAAATGTCCAGTAGTAAATTGCACCATGGATACCATTTTTATTTCTGGTCATGGAATGACATAAAGCTTTCACTTAACCCGGAATTACAGTTGCTCTACCATTGTGGTCAGTTGTTAATTTATAATCAGCCTTACTGATCTTTACATGATTATGGGCAGTACCATTAACTAGGACATTCATTAATTCCAGTCATGACATTACTTTTCTAGGCTTCTTTCCTGGAACTGAGTGTGTAAATGACTACAACATCTGTTTATTCCATGGACATTTGAATCTCATATTTCTAATTGGGCTGGAACTGGAAATAATTGTTTCACGACATTGTGTTATGCATGCAACATCGCCGCTGTCTTGATATTACATGAATAAAACATCTGCTGTGCTTGAATAAACAGTGAAAGGAAATGATATTGAATGCAACCCCACATCTATGGATAATGCACCTGCACATCAAAAGTGTGGCGATATGGTCATTTGGATCACAAATTCAGCGTCATTACAAAGTGTTAACCCCTTAAAGTCCCAGGAGCCAGATGAGTCCAGATTTACATTCCTCATGCTCGTTACTACACCCCACTGTAGATACTGAATAATTCATAGTAGTTAATATATCCTTACTGTATACCACAGCACTGACGAATTCTTGATTCTGATTGGTCAGAAGGTTTTCATTCATTTTCTATGAGAGCAGTTCAGGCAGTATTTCTGGCAGCAAGACAAATCAGTGGTTTATCCTGCATTAATGCAATCATTTAAATACGGTATTGTTTCTATAGTAACAACTTATACAGTGACTTGAATGGCAGATGCTTCACATAATATAAGTCGAATAAATGCAGTCATTTAAATAAGAAAGGACGTAATCATTCATATATATGGTTAAGGTTTCTTTAAGAAGACGTTTATTCAGCATTTATGGAAGGAGTCTCCAGTGTCAGTGCTTTGTAACTGTTAGAAAGTTTTCCGAGACTGGAAAGCCATTAGGATGGATAACAGGAACTATCTGGTTTCGCTGTAACTATAAACGGTTAAAATGTGATGTGTTGTTCATTAATAAATTTAAAGATTGCTGTGATATAAAAGGAACATAATTTATTGGGAAATAATCGACTTTGGGTTGACAACTGTAACTCCGATTGGCGCCTGGCTGCATCACACCACCCTGTCGTTGATTATTTTCCTAAAACAGCATGCGACATTGTGTTTTATTGCTTAAAGAAAGTTAAAGAAGCATACCACATCGGTTTACTAAACAGATATATCACGCTAAATTAAGAGCTCGGAATAATAAACACAAACGAAGCCTCTTAAATAGAATTTATTCATTTCCAAACTAATGGACTATGATGAGAGATGGTGCTACACAAAGATGGTGAAGTGTAATTGCATGCACACATGGTTTGTGAGTGTGTGTATGTGAGCATGTGTGTGTGTGCGCTAGAGTGCTAAGGGTCCGTTGCACCACCAAGTTAATAACTTTCTGGGTGTAAATGAAATCGGCTGCACCAACTGGTCATATTATATTATATGTTTTGTTACTAGTTTTACATGGGTATTAAGCGAGCATAAAGTCAGACTATAAGCTGATGCCATGGTAACCACTACTGTATAAACAGCTGATAGTTTATCTAAAAGTGGAATTAATCTGTCCTATTCATAATGAACAGGCATTGATATCAACATAATCAGACACTTTAAGGCTTTTTCAAACTGATATTTCCTTTCTTGTGTCACTCAGAACGTCTCTACATTTTGTTTCCTTGCATGGGAGTAGACATCTGCAAACCTACACTGTAGACCAACAAAAACAATCAGCTCAGAGTTAAAGAGTAGCATGAAAATGACACTGCTTTTTTTTTTTTTCTCCCACCAACAATCTGGGCTTTGCAATCATTCCTGCCACCTGCACTAGGACTGGGTAGTAGTTATTACACAGAAGCAGCAAAATAATATAGAAAGAAGAAAATAATAAACCAGTTACTAACCCATGATAATGAGAACCGTTATAAAAATCCTTCATTTGTGCAGCGATGAGGGTAAAATGAGTTTTATATGTGATATTTGCCACACATTCACACCGCCAATAACAACAGCATTCAGGAGCCGAAATAGTGTTTATTCATATACCTTATGAACAGAACACACACTCCTTGTGTACTCATATTTACACTATATTTAATAGGTTTTTTAATGTCTAACTGGCATTTGTTGGGCTTAAATGGCTATTAAGGCACCGTTGTCAAATTGTACATCATTCAATGCATGTTTCAGTGAACATCTGCTCATTTTAATTCCAATTTATGTTCTGTTTGACTGAGTCTAGGGTTCACAGGCATTTTGGTTATTGTAATTGTTTATAGATGTAGTCATTAATAATGTTGGTTTGGCATTTTTACAAAGCATGCATTTCATTACGTGCACTTTGCTGACGGTCCCTCTATAGCTTATGTTCAGAGCTGATTAACACCTACTTTAAGATCTTCCAGGTCCATGATTTTCTTAGGCGACTTTTGAACTGTTTAGGTATATTGTAATTTGATACCAATCTATCAGTATACACTATGGCCAAAAGTATGTGGACATCTGACCATGACGCTCATATGTGCTTGTTGAACATCCTGTTCCAAAGGCATGGCATTAATATGGAGTTAATAGGGTATAATGGGGTTGAGGTCAGGGATCTGTGCAGGACACTCAAACTCTTCCAGTCCAACTTTGGCAAACCATGTCTTCATGGAGCTCGCTTTGTGCACAGGAGCACTGCCATGCTGGAACAGGTTTGGGCCTCTTCGTTCCAGTGAAGGGAATTTGTAATGCTACAGCATATAAACATTCTTTGATGTGTCCCTCTGAGATAAACCCTTAAAGGTTCTATATAAACACTTACAACAGAGGTTTTCTCTTTCAGAAAAGGCTCCAAGTAGAATGCTAAACGGCTAACCGATTTAGCATTGTTTAACACGATCTTACCCCTATAGTGCTAAACTCCATTGGTTACATGCTCACTAGATTTTAACCAGAGCAGCAAAATCTGAGTTGCATGAAGCAAGGATTGTTAAATCTATGGAATTATTTTAAACAATCGAAATTCTCTCTCTGATCCTGTGGAATCTTCTGCTAAACCCAATATTTGACTATTTGGCTCAGAGAAAGACATGTCCACAAACTTGCATCGCGTGAAGTCATTTATGCTGAGGCAGTTGCTAATTTCTTGGCTTCTGGAATTTGCCTGGGTCAGATGTCAAAAACAGCGTGCCTTTAAAAAAAAAAATTCTGTTGAAAAATGACGTGATATTCAAAACGAAAAATATTCACCACTTCCTTATTGCAAAAAAACAAACAACAAACACTTGTGTGTGGAAAAACAGGAGAGAAAATTAGTTTTCTTCTAGGAGCATCTGTCTTCTCCCTAAGCTATTTTTCTGCATGCATTATTTATCTGCTGTGCCTAATACTGGGTTTAAACGTGACATATTTTGAGTTTTGCAATTGGGATTGTTTATTTTTCTTTTTTTCTTCTTTTTTTCAAGGCTATTGAGATGATTTTGTCTCGTGGACATCCCTGGAAGCTGAGTTGCATCAAGTAACTGTACAAAACATGATATGAGTGCCAAAGAAAAGTGTGTTGGGTGTAGAAATGAGTGCGTTCTGTTTGGATGTAGTAACTAGCAGCTTTGCTCAATAATACAGACTGCTTAGCAACTCAGTCAGTATTCGTTGTGTAACTTTGGATGATTGGGAAGTCCTGTCTGTCTTAACTTTAACGGTTATGACCGGTTGGTGCAAACGGACCAGAATAACAGGAGTCCCATCTAGAGTTCAGTAATGTGTGAAATGGACACAAAAAACACGCATCCAAACTTCTAAATACCCCCAAATGTTCATGCATGGACCAGTCCTTCAACTTCTCCATCCTCCCTTCCATCTCCACGTCAGGATTTTATTTGCAGTTCATCCATGACCTGTGACCTCTTTTATATATGCTCTATGTATGTTAGAAGTTGTTCTTTTATGCTGATGCAGGACCCAAATCAAGTCAAATCCCAGATCAGCAACAAAGAACAATAAAGTCCTTGTGACCTCAGCGGTCAGCATTCATCCTCCTCAGTTTGGCAGGCAGCTTGTCCTCCATTCTGGCTCCAGCTGAGGACAGAGGAGTGTGTGGAGGAGCAAGAGTGTGTGGCAGGGCGATGGGTGATGGCATCGGGGGTAGGCTCCTCTGCTCGAGGTCTCCGGTGGACATGGTCATGGGTTCGAAGCCCACCCTGAGGGCTTTGAGATGGAAGTCATCTGATTGGCCGGGACCAGAGCCCATGCGCTGCAGTTTGAGAGGCAAGTCGCCTGTGCTGGACGCCTTCTCTGAGGCCTGGGAGCTCAAACGCAGAACCTTCTTGGGCAACTCCTCTTTCCCGGACGAGCTCATCCTCTGGAGCTTGCTGGGCAGCCTGCAGAAGGCGCTACCTCCAAGGCTGGGCCGCTCTTCCCCCAGCTCCAAGCAGTTGACGGAGAAGACACGTTCGCGGTGCGGCACAGCGAGCGGAGAAGGAAGCGAGCCCTTTTCCTCATGCTCTTTGACGCTGTAGGGTGGTGTGGGAACCTCGAACGTATTGTGAAACTGCGAGTAGTCCACGCGGAAAAAGCCCTCCTCTAGAGACATGACAGGCAAGAAGCGGTGTCCCCACAACACCTCGTCCTCAGTGTAGGAGGTGCGTGCCTGGCATGTCATACCTAAAACACAGGGACAAGCAGAGACAGATTAATCCTCATATTCAGTTCACTACTTATCAAGTAAGGGGGTGAAAACTTCTGCACACAATTGTATAATGTAGTATCTACTAAGTCTTGATCCAAGCCATCTCTTTTTATTAGTAATAGTAATATACTGTGAATATACTGTACATATAATAATAACAACAATTAATAACAGTAATAGTAATCAAAAAGTCCAAAAGTTTGCACACCCTCACAGTGAAATGACTAAACCAACAAGAACTTTAACAAGTAACAAAAAAATGAATGTTGAGATATTAAGTGAAACAGTCGAATAATAACGATAATAGTTATCCAGATGTTTAATCATGGGTTATTAGATTGTACGTCAGTAGTGAACAAAGGGCTTGTAAACAGCTGTGAACATAAATAATAGCATATGAAAATGAACGTCATATATATTATGAGGGACCGATCGGAAAATAAACAAAAC
Source organism: Stegophilus panzeri (assembly GCA_024331685.1). Classification (NCBI taxonomy): domain Eukaryota; kingdom Metazoa; phylum Chordata; class Actinopteri; order Siluriformes; family Trichomycteridae; genus Stegophilus; species Stegophilus panzeri. The sequence continues at coordinate 4,186,365 of JANDJT010000102.1, read as the reverse complement.
TATGACTATTACCTACAACCTGAAAATATAAAAACAAGAATATTTAACGAAACCTGAGGGCTATTTATTTATAATTCTGTTTGTGTATGTTATTCATTATGCATCATTAAAGCACAAACAGTGTAGTGGTTAATACATTATTAATAGATAATATAGAAATGTTTTAGAATCACTTTATAAGGTAAGGTTATTGTAATATATAAACAAATTTTCATGTTCATTAAAGAGATTTTATGCAGGGTCTGTTGCACAAACCCCCACCAATCCCCCACCAAATTACCCACCAAAAAAAACAAGCACAAATGTTAAAAGCAACAAAGTAATGATTCGTCTCTGTCTTTATTTCTCTCTTCTGTTGCCTCCATCGCTGGGAGACTAATTTACACTCTCTGAATGTAGTGTCTGTGTGCATGCCAGCTATGTGTGATTCTTCTGCCAGCAGCGAAGTGAGATATTCAGTGGTTCATAAAGTGAGCCGGGCCGATCGTTACTCAGCTCTGCCAGCGTGCTTTATATCCGCAGCCGAGCACAAGCGGAGAGAGGGCACAAAATACGATTTCTCTCATTTCAGCTGTTTTCCGTCCAATTTAAATTAGTCAATAAACCGATTAGTCCAGACTTGTTTGTCCCTGGAAAGTAAAAGGAAGTCTTTTAGGCTGTTCTAAAGGAATTATTCATCTGCCTTCACAAAGAAGTAAAAGTCGGTGAACAAAGCAGGCAGTTAGCAAAGAAAGGCAGAGAGAGAGTCAGATAAGAGGAAGACAGTGACAGGAAGTGCATATAAAATCTGAATGAAAAAAATCATGCTTTTAATAATGATATTTATTATTAAATATAAAGGTAGTGATAAATAAATAATAAACAGTTTGAATAAGGGTGCTCTATAAAATAAACTATTATTATTATTATTATTATTATTAGTAGTAGTAGTAAAATATTAAATATGCTATATATAATAAGTTTAATAATATTATAATTATATATATATATATATAAGTTTAATAATATAATAATATATAATAAGTTTTATAAAGATAAAACTATA
>JANDJT010000102.1:4167967-4173399 GCA_024331685.1 Stegophilus panzeri | reverse complement strand
TGACATGCACAGAGGCCACACCTCCTTCACTGAGACCGACATGCACAGAGGCCACACCTCCTTCACTGAGACTGACAGACAAACATGCCTTCTTCTCCTGCGACATGGAGACTGACAGGCCAAGGCACCTGCACTTCACTTCACACCAATTTTTACATTTTCATGTCCTCTGTTTATTTTGCATGTAGTGGAACAATTTCTATATGTGTTCAAGAAACCTTCAGGCCATAACAGCGACCAAATCAGGTTTCAGCAGTTTAGAGAATTCCGTCGAAGCTGTGGCAGATGATCAGCACTCCTCTGTGAGACGAAACGCTGCTTTCTTCTTTTGGGTTTAATCTGCCTGAGGTCCGTGGCTCACCCGCTGTTTCACTCCTGTCTGCTCGTCTTAAGATTAGTAAAATGGATGACTGTATGCGGGACACAGACACATAAAATCTCTGACACAGAGAGCTGCAGGACACGCCATGGTTCACACAAAGCTCCTGAACAGACAACACAGGCACATACAGACTGGTCTCTCATGCAGAGAGATTAACCATTGTCCTGCTGAATGAAAGCCTGCATGATTCAACCTCATGATTTTGGGCTTTCACTGATGCTGAGGATGGCCTCATGTGGACAGCCTGGGGACACTTGGAAACCGTGAAGCTGCAGTTTTGGTGTGGTGTCTTGGAATTGCGGTTGCGGTGACTATTTTGGACTACAACTGCACAAACAGACTTTGCGCTCGGGTCTCCATCGGTGGACAGTTCATGACTTCAGCGGAATAGACTTCACGTTGAGACTGTGGTGAATCTCGTGATTACACAGTTGCACTTTTTGTTTTATCGAATAGCACACAGTTATAGAAGGGAATTATTTATAATTACACTATCCGTTGTCACCCAGATGAGGACGGGTTCCCTTTTGAGTCTGGTTCCTTTCAAGATTTCTTCCTCATATCCTCTCAGGGAGTTTTTCCTCGCCACCGTCGCCTCTGACTTACTCATTAGGGACAAATTGATCAATTTAAAATTTAGATCTGAAATTTATACATTTCTGTAAAACTGCTCTGAGACAATGTCCCTTGTGAAAAGCGCTATACAAATAAAACGGAATTGAACTGAATTGAATAAGAGCAGAACCCTTATACACTGTAGCTCACTAAGTAACCGAGAATAAAGTTCTTGGACTGATTATCGATGAGATATGTACATCACAATCCAGAGGTCTAAGGGCTGATTTATACTTCTGCGTTTCTGTATACATTTGCATGATGGTGTTGTGACGTAGAGAGAGGGTTTATGGGTAAGTGTGTCCGGAAACATCGTGACGAGATATTGTGGTCCTTCATTCTTTCGCAGGTTTGAATTTTGTTTATTTATTTCTGAGTAATAATTCGCCCAAGCTACAAATATCACATTTACTAAGATTTCTTTTTAAAGAAATCTTTCAGTCTTAAGTATCATTTTTTGAGAATATGTTTAGGAGGAATTCTCAGCAGCTTTATACACACCAGCCTTGAATGAACAGAATGCTAACCTAGCTTCAGGGGTCATTTTAGCGATGGCTTATCTTTGTGTTTTTGGAATTTTTTTTTACATTTTCAATTCTCATACACTAGCTAGTACGGGACGATTTGCTTGTGTGATTTATTCCATCCATCTATCCGTTTTCTGTACTGCTTATCCTACCCAGGTTCACGGGAGCCTGGAGCCTATCCCAAGGGACTCGGGGCACAAGGCCCCCAACCCATCGCAGGGCACAATCACACACCCATTCACACACTACAGACAATTTGGAAATGCCAATCAGAGAAACGAGAGTACCCAAAGCACGGGTAGAACAAACTCCACACATACAGGGAGGAGGCGGGAATCGAACCCCCAACCCCATGCAATGCAAAAGTGTTAACCACTAAGCCACCATGCCCCCTTATTCGTTACTTATAGTTACTGATTTATTTCAATTTTGTGCAATTAGACCAAATAAGGTCATGAGAAACTATTGTGGGTGGGGAAATACGTGCTTCCTCTGAAACAAGTGAAGCCCCTGCATCTATTTGATGAATGTGCTTGAAGGAGATCACTAACTCCTCTATTCGATAAACCTGCATTAACAGACACCCAGGATCGGCCAGAGGAAAGCAAACCAAAAATCTGTGGACTCCTAGCTATAGACGGCTGTGGCAACATCAGAATCTGAATTCTCGACCTCGAACAATGATATGAAGCTGTTGAACTTGCTAATTTGAGCCTTTACCACAGTGCAGTACAATGCAGGCAGCTTAAACATGGAAAACAGCCAAAACTCCAAACAGATGCTAAAACAATGATACATCTTTTTTTTTCCCCCTTCACTTGTTTTTATGACCCTATTCCACCCACGTGCAATGACACAATGTGTGTTGCGTATACTTCTCTTGTAACTTTTTGCGTTGTAAAGAATATACAATTCCTAAAAACAAGCTTCAGGTCAACCAATTCAGCCTAGGAAGGAGATTTGAATATTTTTGGATGTAGTACTATAACATAACTATAATAATGTTTATACATTTGACAAAAACACATTATAGTTTGAAATGTATTAGATGTTTAACCACTCATGTCCAACATTTTTCTCAAACTGTATCCATGTACTGTATGTGTATTTTACGGTGGCCGACAAGTGCAAAACAAAACACAAATATAATAAAAAAAAATAATAATAAATCCATAAATAAAACAACAAATTATAAACACAATCAGTACATTTACATGGACAACAATAATCCGATATTAATCCGATTAAGACGATACTCTGATTAAGAAACTAGCATGTAAACAGTGATTACTGATGACCTTAATCCGACTAAGGTCATACTCGAAGTAAACACAAATGGAATTAAGACATGTGGAGTATTCCTGTTTTAGTTGCATTATCGACGTGTATTACAGACATGTACACACCTTAATCACACTATTAACGCCGTGTGAGAGTTTCCACCGCATTTTGCGACAGGACACGTACACACACGGCAGTGCTCAACTGTTTGACGGCAAACAAGAGAGCACGGCTGCGTCCCAAACTGCGTACTTACCTGATATATAGTAGGAGAAATACATGTATATAGTAGGCTAAATACATGTATCTCAGCTGCTATATAGTAGGTAAATACGCGGTTTTGGATGCAGCTCATGGCTTCAAGCAGTCATCTATTAGCACGTATAGCATGACAAATAATTAACTGCATTAACTAAATTAATTTAACTTTCGTAAAATTTAAAATAAAAACATCCAAAACTGTATACGGTCCCATAACGAAGACCAACTGTACGCCGATACGTGAAATTCTGGAGGGAACGTCGGACGGCGTGGCGTGGGGACGTAATGACGTGTACCGTTAATCGATCTATGTTCTATAACACGTAAAACAGGAACATGAAAGGAGTATTCTAAAAGCCACTCATGTAAACACCTTAATCAGGATATTGTCTAATTCAGAATAAGGTCAATAATTAGATTATTGCTGTCCGTGTAAACGTAATCATTGACAAATCTGAAAACACATTAACAAATCAGTTAAAATGGAAAAAGTAGGTATATTTTGTGATTGAATTACTTGCCGCTGTTTGGACGACTCGTCTGTCAACCGAGATATACAGGAAGTACAGCAGGCTGCAGTAGTACTAGAAAGTCAATTTGTGTGTGCATGTGTTAGTATGTTTTGTCCATACTGCGGTTAAAATAAAAAAATGTAACAAATCTATGGCGTGTCCTCTGATCTGTCTCCTGTGGATTAAGTTCTTAGTTCTTGCAGCAGCCGCATAACATCATCACGTTTTACACGCAACTTGTGCTTCTGATGAAGCGCTAACCGCATGAACCAGCCGAACAACTGTCCTGGTCCACATAGCTCTGCTCTTATAGCATTCCTTACTTCATTTAATGGGGAATAGTTTTTTCCTCTAAACAGACCTGCGTCCTTTAGGTGTGGTTTTTGAGAGTGCAAGCTAATCTTTATGTCATGGTATGTTAACAGCATATCCAAAATCACGACATATGAATGTCCTTCATCAAAGTAGCTCTTAATAAATTCTATTTTCTCATTTCTTGCCAAAATAAACTTTTATTTTCTAACATTTTAAAGTTTCGCCATGGACAAAAAAATGGTTTAAAGTAAACCACTAATGTACAAGAAACAAAAGTTGTTTACAATTTCTTACTTCCTGTATATCTTGATTGACAGGTGTGTCATCCAATCAGTGGTAAGTAATCCATTCGCAAAATATACCTACTTTTTCCGTTTTGTCCGATGGCATGAAAAGAGCATATTCATAAACAAGTAAACATGACAAGCATAAACATGACAAGCACAAACATGACAAACACAGCCAGACGCCATCAATCTCGCATCTTGACAGCGTCTGGGATTCTTTTCTTCTGAGTTGTGGTGCAATCACAGAGCTTTCTAGAAATCTTAAAAAACCTTTGTTGAATCCTGTGCGCTTTTCAAAATGTCTTGAGGGAATTATTAAATTGTCTATGGCTGTCATGACAGATATGTGCCGCATGTTTTCGCTTTTTAGAATTGGGACAGTGATGTGTTTTCTTGGCTTGGTTATTGATGCCATAGTTACAATTGGTTCCAAAAGTCTGACTCCACTACCCAAGCTTTTCATTTAATCAGCTTTGCAAAAACAAATCTAATTTAGTCCAGTTGTATTCCTCAGGCAGAGTAACCTGCGTAGTGTATACACACAATGCACTTGTCTGGGTTATTTATTCTCCAGCCTTCGTCAGTATCAACTTCTCACCACAGCGCTGCTGCTGGATGGATATTTTGGTAGGTGACTCTTTCTCAACTCAGTAGTCATAGTGATGTGGTTGGAATTCCAGGTAACGTACGTTCTATCAGTACTCACCCAAAAATCTGGCCAGTAGTGGTCCAGGTGGTTTCTTTCTATTGCTGGATGGAGTAGAAGAGGATAAATTGGGCGGATAGCATGAAATGGGCTACAGTCAGTAATCATACACCAATGTGTGGCAGGTTTCTATGGGAAATGAAAGGTTTTGGTAGTGTACTCAAACTTTTGGACGCGCTAATAATTGAGCACTTAGGGGTCTAGTCTCAGACATGGAGTGCACATCTCTTCCTCTTGCTCGTGTTCTATCTTTCTGTGTTTCTCGTCAGACTGCACTGTCACATCTCAGAATTAAATGGAGAGAGAGAGAGAGAGAGAGAGAGAGAGAGAGAGAAGAGGCAAGGGACTGGTAGAGGAAAGGTAAAAGTACAGCTACAAAGAGCACAGCTTAATAACTTGGACGCTGAAAGTGAATTCAGCCATTACAGCAAGACAATATGTAGGAGGGAAAGGGCAACTTTGGTCGCAGCAACCATCAGTCCTGCTTAGTCTAATGCGCCGTTCAATTAGAGCCGGGATTTTTCTCTTTTACGTAAAAAATGACGT
>JANDJT010000102.1:4148356-4162943 GCA_024331685.1 Stegophilus panzeri | reverse complement strand
CCCCCCACACCCACACACACACACACACACACACACACACACACACCCACCTACACATTCACATACACACACACACACACACACACACACACACCTACTCACACACACAGACACACACCAATCTGTTCTGGTAGTGGAGACAAAATCACCCACATTTGTGTTCTTGTGAAGACACAGAGACACTCTTGACAAAGCTCTCTGTCTCCTTTCATGTGTATGCCCTTTTCATCTGCACTCTTTCCTGTCTCCTCATTCTCTGCTCCCAGAAACACACACACACACACACACACACACACACACACACGTTCATTGACTGAAAAATACATAAGCCACATGAAAGAGCGGATACAGTATGTTTCCAGAGGTGAGAGAGTGGGACAAGATAAAATGAGCATGGTTGCCTGGTAAATGTGTGAGGAAATGGAGAAGAAAAGATGACAAGGCTCGAGCTGGCAGTCTGCACTCTCTCTCTCTCTCTCTCTCTCTCTCACACACACACACACACACACACACACACACACACACACACACAGAGAAAATAGTGCTTCAAGACAGGGTTTCTCGGAATCTTACAATCTCACACACACACACACACACACACACACACACAGCGCTGAGATTATTTACACAGTAACACTCATTTTGCTGACTTGCTTTGTACTTTAGTCCCTCTCTTTGTATTTCTCGGGTGAATGCATGCAGTCAGGTTAATAGTCAGGATTTTGATTCCTTTGTTGTCTCGTGATAACCATCTGGTGTGGATTCATTCAACATGCACGACACACACACACACACACACACACTCCATTATGCACCACCAATACACACATTAATATCCAGCACATACACGATTTCGTGGAGATTTTTTGTGATTGTTGCAGCCTAAAATGCTTGATTTTGCTGTGGCTTTTTTCATAATCAGTTTTTTTTTTTGCGGAAAACTACTTGAATTAGCGAAACTGCATGATATTTGTTGGTAAATGAGACCTTTTAGCTGTACTCGATGCACGTGAATCGAAGAGGGTTTTGGCTGAATGCGAGTTGCGCTTTGACCCAAACAGCGGGAAATCTGTGGTAATTTTACAAAATTGCAAGCTTCACTGAATATTGCAGCACTTGCTTGTTTTTGCGTTCATTTCTTTGATCTCTAAATTGCAAAATCCTGGATGGACTGAATATCCATGGTGCTAGAAAGAAAAGTGTTAAAGTGAAGTGCCCCAATAATACACAACATAACCACCATGATTTAACCCCCAATATGGCTTCCACCCTCATTACACAGCAGCTTCTAGAATAGCACTTGATCCAGCAAATCATATTATTTTGCCTTTTATTTTTGTATATCGTTTTATATCACACCTAAAATCTCTCTATTGTCATGTTTAAAATGACGAGCAGTTGTCTGATCAGCATTTGAGGAATGCATAATTCCAGAGTTAATTTCTCTAATTAACTGTAAGTCCGTTATTATGCCTCATTTAAAACATCTTTCATACTCTGACATGAAAAAGCATTTCATTCCTGTTATATAACCCGACTAATGTGAGTCAGAGATTCTCTTCGTCCAATTGCTCCTGAAGCTATTTCAGAATCGCCGATCAGATGAACTGTTCGGCATGCGGAGGGTCTTTCAAGATAAAAACCCCTGGCCTTTTTAAAAGCCCTAAAGCAGAACAAAATACTACAGAGATTAGAGTGTAGGCAGAGAGAGAGAGAGAGAGAGAGAGAGAGAGAGAGAGAGGAAGGGAGAGAGGAAGGGAGAGAGAGCAAGACAGAGGAAGAGAGAGAGGAAGGAAGAGAGAGAGAGAGGCAGAGAAGAGAGAGAGAGAGAGCGAGGACGAGAGAGAGAGAGGACGCGAGAGAGAGGGCAAGATAGAGGAAGAGTGCAAGAGAAAGTGAGGGAGAGAGTGAGAGAGGAAGAGAGAGAGTGAGGAAGAGGGAGAGAGAGAGAGAAATAGAGAGAGAGAGGAAGAGAGTCTTGCCTTACTCTCTAGATTTTGTACAAACGCATCTTTTCTTCTCTTTTGTTTTATTTGTACATTTCTTTCTCTTGCGCTCTGTCACTGTTGCTGCTCTCAGCCAGGCATCCGATTACTTCTCTTCCTTTTATAAGTTACAATGAATGGTTTATTCTTTATTATATCTCTCTTTCTCTCTCTCCTATCCTTACCTTCCAGATCACGTTCCCTTTCACTGCCTCTCCACTCTTTTGTACTTCTTTGCCTCTCCACTCTTTTTCCTTTTTCTCTATTTCTCTTTGCCTCTCATTCTCTTGCTCCCTTTTTTTGTCTCTCATATTTTTTTAATATTTCTTGTATTTCTTTCCTTGTCTCTTTCTTTACTTTAATCTCTCTTACAAACTTTCTCTCCCTCTTACCTTTGTCCTTGTCTTTCTCTTGCTTAGAGTCTTTGTCCCTTTTTCAATCGTTCTGTTTAAGGGTCCAAGCACTGAAGGTGATCGAACTGTATTGATTTTTATTGGGATTTCTTCTTATGCTTCTTCTCCTGCCATATAACCTTACATGGATTTTTTTTTTTTTTTTTTTTTTTATTAAGATGTGGAAAACACCAAATATGGTAGAAAGGTGTAGTATCCCTACTGTTACTCTGGAAGACATTAGGATCCAAATTGGCCTAATGGTTGTGCATCAGTGCCGTATTTTATTTTGACCTTAGTTATTAAAGTAACCACTGAAATGATCTGAAATGGAAACGTTTGCTAGTGCCTTTCTAATTTGTCCATTTTGTTCTGGTTTGACCAAATCAACAAAAATCTGTAGTTCCATCCATCCAGCCATTTCCCAAACTGCTTATCCTACACAGGGTCGTGGAGGAACTTGGGGTCCCAGGGAATTTGGGGCACAGGGCAGGGGACACCCTGGACGGGGTGCCAACCTATCACAGGGCACAATCGCACACTTTGGAAGTGCCAATCAGCCTACAACGCATGCCTTTGGATTGTGGGAGGAAACTGGAGTATCTGGAGGAAACCACTGAAGCACAGGGAGAACATGCAAACTCAGGGCAGAGGTGAGATTCGACCCCTCAACCCCAGAGGTGCGAGGCAACCAGGCTAACCACTATTCCACCGTGTCCCCCAAGCTGTAGCTCCACTTCTCAAAAACCTGGTATTGAATTAAAGAGATCTACCACCACTGACCTTTTATCATTACGTGTATCAGTAAATCTGTCCAGTTTATTCTGCTTTAACCTCACTAGAGGCTGACTCTACTTTTTTTCCTCTACTGTTTCCTGTTGCTTATTATGCTCAACATTTCGTCTTCCAGTTTCCAATCTTGCTGAAAATGCTTAATGTTGCAAACACCCAATGAACCCAAAGCACACAATGGTGCTTGGACCCCGATAATTACCACAGGATAAAAGAAAAAAATACACAGACAAATAAATGCAATGTTTTATGTAATATATACAACATGCACACTAGAGGCACTGTTATACCTCATCACTGCTTACTATATTTTCATTCTTTGTTTCTCTCTCTCTCTCTTTCTCTTTTCTGATTTCTAACTGACAGGCCACACTGAATTAATTCCAGTGCTACTGACCCTCAATGCAGCATTGGTTAATTCATCCTTCTGGGTAATCTTTTCTTCTGCTCCTTGCTGCTGTCACTGAGGTAAGCGTGAACTCTACCTGCATCTGACCGGCATATATATCTACAGGATATATAATCTTCCTAATGAAATTCATCTTTGATTTATACCCATCTCACGACTGTCATTATGCTGAAAAGCATCACTACTATTTATACTGAAATTAATCAGCTATGTTGTTTCTGAATCTGTTTGATTGAATCTTAGATGCTTTTTCCATTTGTTCGCTATGGTCCATTTTTCACCTTATCAGTGCCTAATGAGGGGTTGTATTCTAGTCAACACAAGTGCACAGCGCTCTGTATGTGTCTATTCAATGTCCTCATCCGCATGGAATATGTGATGCGTCATTATGCTATATCTCTGTTTGCTCAACGTACTCTGATCATCTGGAAGTGCAGGAGAGTGCGCACATGCACGCACACACGCACACACACACACACACACACACACACACACACAGAGCAAATCATAGACACATAAAAAGACTCCAAAAGAACTAAACATCTGTATATTTCAGGTTTCTTTGCTTCAAATAGAGATGACCAATATAGTATATATTATACTGCATATAATAATGCATATTACAATACCTCACACTGACACAGCTTACATTATGTATTATAAACTGTATACTGAGCTAGCTATAAGCTATATGTTCAAATAGAGTCATGTTCTGTTTCCATAAAAACAACCCATTCTTATGGTCTTTACTATGTTTACTTCACTTCTAATAGCTTAACGCTAGGTGTAATTACAGGGTATTTTCTCATTCAGAATCTTTTCTTAGTAATTTGACCAGCATATCTGAGGAAAATGTTAATAATCCTGATAGTTTTGTCTCGTCTTTACTGTCACTACATTACATTACATTATAGCATCTGGCAGATGCCCTTATCCAGAGCGACTTACAATTATCTCATTCATACAACTGAGCAGTTGAGGGTTAAGGGCCTTGCTTAAGGGCCCAACAGTGGCAGCTTGGCAGTGCTGGGATTTGAACTCACAACCAGAGGTCAAAATCAGAGGTCCAACGTCTTAACCGCTAAGCTACCACTCCCCTATGCCTTCACGTTGTCTGGTAGTCTCAGTTAGCCTCAGTCATTAACTATCCTGTTCTCAGTGTCCATATTTCCAAGTTGACTAAAAACACAGACACAGTTTATCAACACTTCTGAGGTAAATGTTGATATACCTGATAGTTTTGTCTCATCTTTACTCCCACTATGCCTCCACATTGTCCAGTAGTCTCAGTTAGCCTCAATTATTAACTAGCCTAATTCTCTGCGTCCATATTTACCAGTCGACTAAAAACAAAGACATAATTTACCAACGCAACTTGACGTAAATGTTAATATGCCTGATGGTGTTGACTGTAGTGTTAGTGTCACTATTGCGTCATATTGTCCAGTAGTCTCAGTTAGCCTTAATCATTAACGCATTAACAGCATATATTTCCAAGTTTACTAGAAAAAAGACTATTTTCCAACACAACTAAGGGAAATGTTGATATTCCTGATAGTTGTGTCTTGTTTTTACTCTCAATATGCCTTCATCCAGTAGTCTCGGTTATCCTCAGTCATCAACTAGCCAATGCTTAGCGTCCATATTTCCAAGTTGCCTAGAAACAAAAGCACAATTTAGAAACACATTTGAGGGAAATGCTGATATGCCCAATGTTTTTGACTCATTGTTAGTGTTACTGTGCCTTTACATTGTCCAGTAGTCTCAGCTAGCAGGGAAAGAAAGATTTTTAATTCCTATTAAAAATCCTTAACAAGACATAGGAAGAAAAGCTCCTAGAATCAAACACAATTATACTGATATTGGATCAACTTGTGGTGTAAAATTTACACCGAAACACCACACATTGCAAACACACTGTATTTGGACCTGGCCAAAAAAGGTGTATGACTATATACTGTCAATTCTCAATAGCTTATCATTACATGACCTACTCCTAGTTGTAAGCCATATTTTCATAGGTATAACTGACACATCAGGCCTGCCCATTATCATGCAATAAAACAACACACATTCCTCAAGAGTTGTGCCCTAAAAAACCATCGTGTTTCAGAAACGTGGATTAGCCGATGTGGCTGTGACCGTAAACCCGACTCTGAGGGGAGGCTTAGAGAGGCTCAGGAATTCAAAGCTTCAACAGTTCTCATCTCATCTCGTCTTGTCTCACGTTGGCACAGGCTGGCTCGACCTAGCAGCTTTTGAAGCGTAAGACTCTTCACTGACTGATAGAAAAGCTCTCTCTCTCACACACACTCACACACACACACACACACACACACATAGAGAGAGTACAGGAATCCTTCAATGGTACAGGTTTGGCCACATGTTACTTGTCAGCATGAACAGAAGTGCGTAGGTGTGTTTGGCTAGCACTAATGTCTGGTTTATTATTTGTTAGAAGAGCTGCTGAGAGACACCCAAAATGAATTCTTGTGTCCCCCCCCAGAACAGTTGGCGATTCTTAGTTGTCCGTCAAGATGACAGAATAGTAAACAGCAATATGTGAAAATGCACATTTTATTTTTGTCAGCTAAAATAAAATGGCGGCGATTCAACTGGCATGGGAATGTTGCCGTTTTTTTTTTTTTTTTTTGTAGCCTTATCTGAGGAAGACAATACAGACCAGCACAGTCTAATGGAGAACATAAGACATGTTCTGAATAAATCATCACCATTGCGTGTTTCTAGTCTTTTGCGTTTTACTCTGAGCTTGTTTGAAGTGGAACTCTTGTATAACTCATCAATTTTAATTTATATGGACAAGCTATTTTACAATACAAAAAAGTCTCTATACACCGAATTTATAAGAAACAGCTCCGTTGCACGAGCGACTCCAACCAACTGAAAGGAAATAGATTACTTTAACTTTATTGTTACGTTTTCTTAACATGGCCTAAACTATGTTTCTATCGCTGAGTTCAAAATCATAGTACAGATTACAGTAACGAAAAGGAAGCGTAAGGAACAATGAATATGAATGTTTATGAATAAAATAGTGGTAAATCATTATACTTTATTTATACCTTTATAGTTATTATTGTTCGTACTAGCCAGCAAGATTTTCTGACAAGTAGAGTTTGCTCTAGGCTATTTCTGAAAATATAAACAAATTAATCATTTTAAACCACAGTAACCCTGACCAGGATGAAGCAGGTACCAATGATGCCTGAATGAATGCAGTAAACGTATCATGCAACACCACGCACATTGTGTTAATGAACATGACGTTTCTTTGCTCCACAAGCTTCATATCTGACCTCCCGAAAGTTCCTGACTTTCCTCAGGAAAGTAAAATACTCCCGCTCCTGCGATTTTATTTGTTGGGATTGGGACTGGAATTTCCCTCAGGATCAATAAAGTTTTTTTCAAACTGTCTACCTATCTAGTCCCGATATACACCTCTAGTTTGAAGCATGTTCGGAAGGAACTATACACCAGGCTTAAAAGAGAGTAAAGGTTAAACTCCTGGCCTTTTCATTGGACGACACACTCCCTCAGAAATGGTGGACGTGTACACAGAAATCCCACGTACACAGAGCACCACTGTAGAGCCCTCGAGCAAGTCTCTTCGCCTTCAGTAGTTCGGCTCAGTGATTAGATAGGACTGGTTCTCCTCTATTAAGAATCTAACTTGTTTACATGTTAAAAGGGGACACGTGGTTAAGGATTAAATAGTTAACAGTACGCATAACAGTAGTTATTCTCCCCCATGCTCACTGAGAGAGATTTGCTGACTAATCATAAAGACTACAAGCTGATATAACTGATATATGTAAAATGTAGTAGAGAGATTAGATGGTTTTGTAGCATTACAATATTTTCATACGTTTTGGAATAAGGTTTTTGCATGATGGCTTAGTGGTTAGGACGCTTGCCTCGCAGCTCCAGGGTTGGGGGTTTGATTCCTACCTCCCCCGTGTGTGCGTGACGTTTGCATGTTCTCCCCGTGGTTCAGGGGTTTCCTCCAGGTACTCCGGTTTCCTCCCCCAGTCCAAAGACAAGCATTGTAGGCTGATTGGCATGTCCAAATTGTCCGTCGTGAGTGAATATGTGTGCAATTGTGCCCTGTGATGGGTTGGCACCCCAGCCAGGGTGTCCCCCGCCTTGTGCTCCGAGTTCCTGGGATAGACTCCACGCTCCTCCCACCCCAGTGTAGGATAAGTGGTATGGAAAGTGGATGGATGCATGAATTGCAATCGTACCTTCAAAGTGCTCCAAAGTAATTGCTCAAACAGCACCGTAGTTCCACTCAGCTAATCCTGAGTGTGTGGCAGCTTGTGCGCTTCAGTGGGTGTGCTGCTGTTATGCAAAGCCTTCAGCTATCAGACTTCTTTCTCAGGCACCTTCTTATTCTGCATTGCTTTCCCTGTTTCGCTGCTGATTGAGGCCATTGATTTGAGGGTCAGGGGTCAGCAAGATGATTTAATATAAGTGGACCACAGCAATTGCATCTGGGAATCTCTCATCAGTCCTGACTGACTTCTAACCTCTAATCACTATGTTTCCTATTTTATCACTGCTTACTAACTTAATGTGTAAAATGATTTTTTTGGTTCCTAAAAATACCATAGAACAAAGATTTGACACTGAATATACTTAGAAACTGTATTGTGCATGCAAGCATTACTTTTTACAATAACTGGCCTAAATGTCACTCACTGCAGTAAGAAACAGTGTTTGTGTGCGTGCATGAGAGTGATGAGAGTGCGAGAGTTTCTACGCGCACGGGTGCGTATTTAAGTTTGCGTGTGCAAACATACATGTATGCATGCACAGAAGTGCGTCTGTGTGCGTGTGCGTGCATGTACATGTTTGCACAGAAGTGCATATGTGTGCGTGTGCATGCATATAAATGTGTGCATAGGAGTGCGAGTGAGTATGAATGCATTTACATGCGCGCGTGCAAGCGTACGTGCATGGGGTGCATGTATGTTTATGCGTTCGTGCGTGATTGTGCATGCGTGCCTACACGGGAGTGTAGGTGTGTGTGTGTGTGTGTGCTTGTAAGTTTGCGCGCACCCACCTTGATGAGTTTGCACCGGATCTGCGCCGACACCATGTGGCTGTTCCTCAGGTTGCCCACGCGGAACATGAGGCAGAGTTTGCCGTCGCGCTGAGAGATCACTGCGTCCTGGCTGAACATGAGCGTCTCGGCGCGTTTTTTCGGCTGTGACATCTTGATGAACATGCAGCCGATGAGGAAAGCGTCCACGATGGAGCCGAGCAGAGACTGGAACAGGAACAGGATGATGCCCTCGGGGCACTTCTCTGTGATGTAGCGGTAGCCGTAGCCGATGGTCGCCTCGGTCTCGATGAAGAAGAGGAAGGCCGACGGGAAGTTGTACACGTTGGCCACGCATGGCGTGTAGGACGATTCGCGCGCGCGCTCCAGGTCGCCGCGCACGTACGCGATCAGCCACCACATGAACGCCATGAACAGCCAGGCCACCGTGTAGGTCAGGATGAAAATGAGCAGGTTCCAGCGCCACTTCAGGTCCACCAACGTGGTGAAGAGGTCAGACAGGTAGCGGCTCGTCTCGCCGCCCAGGTTGCCGTGCTGCACGTTGCAGCGGCCGTTTTTCTCCACGAAGCGCTGCCGCTTTTTCTTCACCGGAGCCGAGAACGCGCCGCCGCGGGTCGGGTTCACCACCTGGTGATAGTCCTCGCCGAACTTCCGCCGGAGAGCTGCCATGGCCAACTTTTGCGCAGATGTCTTTACGCGCTGTCTCCTTCACAGAGCCGGCATCATTTTGCCCCCGTGAACGCTCAGCTTCACGAACGCTCCTTGACGTAAAACATAATTAAAGCAGACTTAACAGGGCTAAATACCTTCCTTGAGCACAGTCCTGTCTGTCCACTGTGCCTTAAAATCTACTAGGTGGATTTTAAGCAACAAGGAGTCAGAGAGAAGTGTCTCGCTTTTCCTTTAGACCTGGATATTCATTCGCTAGAGTTACTCGAGACAAAGTGATGCACGGTGGCGAGTTGGTTGTGAACAGGGGAAGAGGAGAGAGGAAGGAGGGAGGAGGGACACTGGGTGGGCACGAATAAGCTGTAGTATTCCCTTTCTCTCTCTCTCTCTCTCTCTCTCACACACACACACACGCAATCCCTTTCTTTATACCTCTCTCACACCATTTCCCTCTCTCATTTTTCATTTCTCTGCTTCTCTCCATAGCTCTTCTGCGCTTGCCACTGAATCTGTAGCAAATTTAGGACCTGCTTGAGGCTTGAGTTATAATGAATAATTTAACATTAAGACCATTCTACACTGTATGGTCAAAAGTTAGAGAACACCTGACCATCACACCCATATGTGGTTCTTCCCCAAATTTTTGCAACAAAGTTAGAAACAAACAGTTGTCTAGAACGTCTCTGTATGCCGTAGCATTACAATTCCCTTCACTGGAACTAAGAGGCCCAAACCTGTTCCAGCATGACAATACCCCTGTACACAAAGCGAGCTCCATGAAGACATGGTTTGAGAAGGTTGGTGTAGAAGAACTTAAGTGTCAAAGTGCAGAGCCCTGACCTCAATCCCACCGAACACCTGTGGGATGAACTGGAATGCCGACTGCACCCCAGACCTCCTCGCTCGACATCAGTGCCTGACCTCACTAATGCTCTTGTGGCTGAATAAACACAAATCCCCACAGCCACACTATAAAATCTATCGGAAAGCCTTCCCAAAAGAGTGGAGGTTATTATAACAGCAAATGCGGGAGTAAATCTGGAATGGGATGTTCAACAAGCACATATGGGTGTGATGGTCAGGTGTCCACAAACATTTGACCATATAGTGTATAAACCCTCTCAGGTACCAAACCGAACTTTTCCTTGTTGCTGGGATGGTATCATCAAGTGTATATCTTTTGTACATTTAGTATGCAGTACAACCCCAATTGCATATATGGAATCTAAAGGCTTTGTTTGTTTGCTTGTTGTTTGTTTGTTCCTCTGGTAGATCAGATTGATTTAAAAAAAATAAATAATAGAACCTCTTATGAGCCAAAGAGACTTTGAGAGACCATTTTTAATATGTAAAATTAAGGTGACAAAAGAACCTTATTTTAGATTGGTGGATCTTTAATGATTTTTGCTGGTGGTCCTTTGGGAACTCTTACTTGAGGTCTTTGTTTTGTTGTTTGTTTGGTTTTTTTTTTTAAGAATGAATGAATCAATGAACGAATCAATCTGTCTGTCTGTCAATTAATCTAAACACTGCAACCTGACAGTGACAGTAATATATATATATATATATATATATATATATATATAAGTATTTGCCAACTTAAACAACATGATTGCATTGGATTCTGGGTAATGTTTTTCACAGTCTATAGACTAGGAGAACCTAACCCATGCTGAATGAACATCATTTATTGTTTAGGATGTCTCTCGCTGTCTGTTGTTCGTTATTGTAGCCTAATTACCGTAATTCTGCCTGTCGTTATAAAACACGCAGATGATGAGTCTATAAGAGTGCTTTATTTTCAGCAACTAGGCTATAGACTACCAAAACTGAAGATCGGTAGCCTGTTTACTCTCTGTCCCTGCTGAAAAAAAAACAATATACAGTAAACCATCACAGACATTATAATAGTTTCTACTACAAATACCATTACAAACCATCAGCTAACCATTAAATAGATTATCCAGTAGACATGCCACCAATAGAAGGCAACTAATTACCAGTAGGGACCCACAGAGACCATTACAGTTTCTGTTAAAACCAATACAATTCCCATTATAACCATTACAAATTCTATGAGGGTTTCTCTTGTTTGTTTGTTTGTTTTTTCTTTTAGCAAGGTTCGTTCTCTCTCTCTCTCTCTCTCTCTCTCTCTCTCTCTCAGCTTTCTCTCAGTGCGCGCGGCGAGCAGATGAATGAGCGCTATCTACCGGACGGGATGCGCGAGCGCACTTTTTATGGGCGTCTGTATTTACGAGTGTATTACTGATTTTCCCACCAGTACAAACACACACTTAACCCCAGAAGGTTCAACCTCGCATCCGAAGCTAATTAGATTTCATTGATTCCACTCACTTTTGCTGAAGCTCCCTTTATTGTTGAGCGATTTTGCCATAAACTCAGTTGTGGTTGTTGGGAGTGTCTCAAATCGACCACGTATGTAGTGTCTCAGTCCTGATTAGGTCATAACGTGGACTTGATATAGGCTGTGAACAGTGTGACACTCAGGTCATGGCTTTAGTAGCAGAGCTTTATTCGAGGGATTGTTCAGCTACACTAAACACACACTTTCATATAGGTTTCTAGTGAAATATGTTTTCATAACAGCAAATAAAAATGATATTTAAATGATGTGAGGTTCATTTTTGAAGCCAGTTTTGGTTCTTTTGAAGAAGAAGCCTTTATTTATCACTTATACATTACTGCACAGTGAATTTATTATTATTATTATTATTAGTAGTAGTAGTAGTAGTAGTAGTAGTAGTATTTTTGTTGTTGTTGTTGTTAATAATAATAATAATAATAATAATAATAATAATAATAATAATGTTAGTTGTAGTAGAAGTATTTTTGTTGTTGTTTTTCTTCTTCCTCTTATTATTATGATGATGATGATGATGATTATTATTATTATTAATATTACTATTAGTAGTAGTAGTAGTAGTAGTAGTAGTAGTAGTAGTATGATTTCGGTCTTATCTGTCTTTCAGTTCTTTTGGTTTTATTATTGATTAAAATGTTTCATCACCATGCAAGGGCAAAATAAATAAATAAATAAATAAATAAATATAAAAAATTTATCCTATACAGCCATATGCGTCATATCTATATTTATATTAGCCTAATATACCCTATATTTTTTTTTTGGAAGTTCACTGTCCAGTCAGATGAATTTCAGAAATATTGTAATAACACAATAGTCGTAAAAAGACAAAAGTCACACATGAATGAACAAATAAATTAAAGCTGTTAGTCAAGTTCATTAGCAAGCTTAGGAAAAATATTATATTGTGCACTCGAACTTTTATTTTGAGTATTGTGTTCATTATGGGGGAAAAGTGCACGATTAATAATACCCACATGAAGTACTAATAAAACAATGAAGTGGGATAGACGCGTTTGGCTTCAGCGATCATAGCCTGTTTTTCGTTGCAGAAGGGAGCCACCAGAGGGCGCTGCAGTTTACAGCTGTGTAATAATGGTTTACTATGCACTGTAAAGGCTACTATTTACTACACACTGTGCACTAATGTGTACGAATAAACATCAGTGTTTTGCGGTACACAGAAATGAGTTGCTGAAGCCTCACGAAAGTGGACTGAAACCGAAAGACCTCGAGTGAAAGCGCTCATTTTAAAACCCGAAATGTTCAAGTTTAAACCTGTGTCTTTTATTTGCATCCATTGAAATGTGCCGACTCTTTGATCCGACTCTTTTAGAAATGCGAGTCTTTTTTCTTCTTGTTGTTTTTTTGTTTTTGTTTTTTTAAAAACCAACATGGAAACATTTGTGCTACCTTTATTATTTAAACAGATTGTACGTTTAAGAATATAAAATACAATTCAGAGTCTTTTTTTTTTTTTTTTTTTTAAAGTAGTTAGGTTTAGGAAGGTAAGTTTTTCATTAAATGTTTTCAGCTATAGTTAGACAAAGAAGGATAATCTGTCCTAACATCACAAACTTTGTCTGTTTCAGAAAAAAAAAATGGCAGCGAACCATTTGGGAGCTGAAGTAGTCAGCTCTTATTAGTGTGCTGAGTCAAATGATCTGACTCACTGAAAAGTGCAGAAATTCCCATAACTAATCCACGGAGTTTGACCTTTTAGCCAAATATAAACCACAGCATTCTCCTTCGGTTACGTAGCGCAGGCCGTGACTGCTGCAAACAGTGTTTTTGGTGGTCTTAGTACATTTCCCAGAGTGAAATTTTCCAGTGTGAACACAGTACTCACCTTAATACACAAAGAGACATCACCATTTCAGACACAGCTACTGTATAGTGTATGGTATATAGTGCAGTGTTCACCACCCCTCTTCCTGGAGATCTACCTTCTTGCAGATTTCATCTCCAACCAAAATCTAACACACCTGTTTCAGCTGATCAGATGATTAGATGGTGATTAGATGGTGAGGTGGGCATGATTATGGCTGGAGCTAAAATGTTCAGGAATATAGATCTCCAGGAACAGGGTTGGTGACCACTGATATAGTGAAAAGTGCACCTTTTGAGACACAGCTATAGTGTATAGTATATAGCCTGATGAGTAGTACACAATTTTGGACACAGCTATAGTGTATAGTTTATAGAGAATAGTACACCATTTAAGACACAGCTATAGTGTATAGTTTATAGAGAATAGTACACCATTAGATACACAGCTATAGTGTATAGTATGAAATGAATTGTACACCATTTAACACACAGCTATAGTGTATAATATATATAGCCTAATGAGTAGTACACCATTTTGTTCACAGCTATAGTGTATAGTATTTGAGACACAGCTATAGTGTATAGTATATCTTGAACCATTTGAGACATAGCTATAGTGTATAGTATATTGTGAACCATTTGAGACACAGCTATAGTGTATAGTATATCTTGAACCATTTGAGACAAAGCTATAGTGTATAGTATATAGTGAATAGTACACCATTAGATACACAGCTATAGTGTATAGTATAAAATGAATTGTACACCATTTAAGACACAGCTATAGTGTATAATTTATAGTGAATTGTACAACATTAGAGACACAGCTATAGTGTATAGTTTATAGTGAATTGTACAACATTTGAGACACAGCTATAGTGTATAATATATAGCCTAATGAGCAGTACACCATTTTGTTCACAGCTATAGTGTATAGTATTTGAGACACAGCTATAGTGTATAGTATTTGAGACACAGCTATAGTGTATAGTATATCGTGAACCATTTGAGACACAGCTATAGTGTATAGTATATCGTGAACCA
>JANDJT010000102.1:4125327-4135401 GCA_024331685.1 Stegophilus panzeri | reverse complement strand
TTCTAAACTCCTCCTTTCAGAGAGCATACTCTACTCTGATTGGTCAGATGTCCCAGTCTGTTGTGATTGGTCTACCGTGGTCAGCATGTGTCGAAAAGGAAAGGCCCACTACCATAACGCGTTTCAAAAATGAAGACCAGAGGCGGGGCTTTTTGTTATAAACCAACGTAGGTTTGTACAGGAAGTAAGTCTGGAATTACTAACGATTCATTTCAGCTGTTCTGAATCGGTTCCTTCTTTCGGGAGTCAATTACTCCGTTTGTTGTGCACTTTGATTTTTGAAACTTTGCAGACTTTTTACATTCACAAACAGCTCTATAACTACACTACATGAAAGGTAGCATTTGAAAAACCATAATAGGTGAACTTTAATGACCTAAAACTACTATGCATGGTGTATCTTTTGACCAGGGTTGTAACAATACACAAACTTTCGATACAGTGGTGTCTTGGTACAATAAATGGAGAAAAAAAAAAAATACCCGCTGAATGAATATATGCCTCAGTATTCCATTTTAAACTAGTTAAAACATTCGTTATTACAAAAGTTCAATCATTTTTCATAACTTAATAATGACAGTGTTTGTGATCCATTCCCTCCAATCATTATGAAAATGTAATGAAACAACAGTTAGTTGCATTAGAACATGTAAAATGATGCGTCTAAACAAGGCATGTGACTCACTAGGGGGCGTGTCTTATTCAGCTATTGGCTAGTTGTTCTGTTGGTTTTTCATCTCCGTTACAGGAGTAATCTTATCCCGAGTGCAGATGATGCTCAGGTGTTCAGCACCCACATCAGCAGTCTGTTCTAAAATCAGAGAACATTTTAGAAAACATTTTTCCAGCATTTAGTGTTGCTGGAAAAATCTATGCAGATTTTATGCAAATTAGCTATAATATCATGGTCACATAATCATATTTTCCCAGGCTTTTCTTTTAGTTCCTTCTTGTGCTGGGTTTCTATGCACTTCATTCTATAAGGGTCTCGACTCGAATAAATGACCATTGAACCAATTTTATAATATTATGGGATCTAATTACATATTTATAAATTGTGTAGTAGTGGTCACTATTCGTAGCTTATGAGGAGCTCGTGTACGTATGGGATAAAAGGAGAAAAGCATTTTCTGACATTCTTTTTCTTTAAAAAAACATTTTTATTCTTTTAGGATGAGAGCGGTTGCCCTCTTTTGAAGACCCCATCGTTTCAGCGTCACTCCGCTCTATCCAAGCGCCTCCACCATGAGCCTCATCCAGGACAAGCTGGGAAGCGAGTTCCTGCGGCCGGGCGGGGGCATGGAGGCCGGCTTCGGTCCGGGCATGCTGATGTTCAGCCACCTGCCACCTGTCACCAGCTTCACCCGCCTCACCGGACAGAGCGTCATGGCCGAGCTGCAGCCACACCCACACGAGCTCGTCCTGAAAAAGGAGCGCCACTCGCCCGACTGCAACGCATCAGGAGGAGGACTGGTGTCCGGGGTGGGGATGATGCCAGGGATGGGCGACCACATGCCTGCTATGGGGATTAAGCAGGAGAAGGTGTCGGAGCTGGACTACAGGCAAACTATGTATCCGAGCGACGGGGGTCGTGGTGGTACCGAGATGCTCGAGATGACCCTCAGTAACCATCAGAACCTGCCTGTACACGACCTCAGCATGGGGAACGTAAGTGTGTACACCGACATGCATCGTGGCTCATAGAGAGCTAAATGATTATCTGTCTTGCGACGCTTTTTTTTTTTTTTTTTTTTTTTTTTTTTTTTTTGTGACTATAGAAAATGTCAGGTGAAGAAACAAAACAACAGGAAGTGTGTGAGAGTTGAAGCTGTCAGCGCTTAGCTGTGTAACACTCATCAGGGCGCACAAACATAAGTGTTAACACCATGTCAGCTATATTGGGTGAATAGATGGCACTCCTTCCTGTTAGTCAGGCAAGAGATGGCCCTAATCAGCCTGATGGTGGCGCTATAGCACAACATTGCATGTTTTATCCCACATCTCAAGAATCACGGTGCTTGGAGACGATAGTTTTTTCCTCCTCCGATTCCCTGGCTAGTTTCAAACCGTTCTGCAATTTGGAGCATTAAGCTCCACCTACTTATTTGCATAAGTTGAAATGATGGCATACTTTTTATAACTAGTCCTAGGATATTTGCCGTCTTTTCACAAAGATGGTGTCAAACGACTCTGTAGCATCCGAACCGCAATAATTTTCACAAACATGTTTTGACCTTTTGTAAACAATACGGCTGCAACATGCCAATCGATTCTAGTGGGGCGGAGCCTAATTTACTCAGACAGCTGTAACTCATGATTGATTTGCTTGAGCCTTCAGGGGCAGATACAGGACGAGAACATCTGCAAAGTTTTAGGCGTGGTCATACGTGGGGGTGGAGCTAACTGGTTCTCAGGAACCCTATGTCCAATAAGGCTGAAATTGGGTATAGCGCACACAATCAGTAATCTGTAAATGGATTTCTGGTGATAACCCAACTACTTAAAAATCAACCGGCCAATCAGCGTTCACTTCACAGGGTTAACAAGGTGTACAGTGAGGTTTGTTTATTGCCTGGGGGAAGGTGGGGTGATATTCCTGTTTGGACCCCTCAGATTGTTTTACCGAGTTATTGCTCGTTTCATTTCATATTTCCTTTTTAAATAGTGTGTATGTTGTATTTTGGGGCTGGAGATGCTAATCTGATACGAACGGCAGGTGGACGGTGCCAACAGGAACACACCTTGAAAACAAGAGCCTCGGTTATTAAAGAGAAATTAATAACCAGTGTACGCTAGGCTTTAGCGCTCCATTGACTTCCATTCAAACGCACTCTCATGCGTAGAACTTTCCTACTATGCTGCGTGATGAAAGTTCAAATATGTTGAACTCTGACCCGAAGACACGTGACCAATAGATGATCGCGACGTCACTGCGCGAGCTAATTTTAGCTGTGTCACTGTCATGTATGTTTATGTACAGCATGGCTTTGAAAGATTATAAAAACAACGTATGTGTGAAGCAGCGAAAGTTTTGACGGATGAGGTCGTATCCTGTTCCCGCCCATTCTCTCAGCGGCGTTTGAGAAAAATACACACACTTAAAGCCTAGTGTGACCGCGGGCTGAAACTGTAATAAACTGACGCGTTTTAATGTTCCCTCTGATTCCCTTCATTACTCAGAAGGTGTTGATGAATTTTCTTGAACATTTTCTTGACTAAATGTAGTGCAAACCACAACTCTGTATTAATGCACTTTTTCTAATGCCTTACTGTTTCCATAGTAACAGCTCATTCACAGAAGGCACACCCCACATTACTGTCTTGCTCTTTCTTTCTTTTGCTGTTTTGCTGTCTTTCATTTTTTTCTTTATTTCATTACCTCTTTCATTATTTCTTTTGCAGCTTTTCCATACCTCTTTCTTTCTTTTTTTCTTTCTTTTTCACCTTTTCTTTTTCTTTTTCACCTTTTTCTTTTTCTTTCTTTTCACCTTTCTTTTTCTTTTTTCTTCTTTCTTTCTTTCTTTCTTTTTTCTTCTTTCTTTCTTTCTTTCTTTCTTTCTTTTTTCTTTCTTTCTTTCTTTTTTCTTTTCTTTCTTTCTTTCTTTCTTTTTCACCTTTTTCTTTCTTTCTTTCTTTTTCACCTTTCTTTTTCTTTTTTCACCTTTTTCTTTTTCACCCTTTCTTTTTCACCTTTTTCTTTCTTTCTTTCTTTTTCACCTTTCTTTTTCTTTTTTCTTCTTTCTTTCTTTCTTTCTTTCTTTTTTCTTCTTTCTTTCTTTCTTTCTTTCTTTTTCACCTTTCTTTCTTTCTTTCTTTCTTTCACACTTGCATTCATTTTCTTTTGCTCTTTTACTATTTACGTACTTATTTCTTCTACTTTCTTTTGCTGTTTTTCTTTCATGCTTTCTTTTGTTCTTTCTTATACTGTGAATTTTTTTCTTTTGCTGTTTTTTTGCATGTCTTTCTAACTTTCAGTCGCTCTTTTGCTCTTCATTTCTTTTCTTTATTTATTGTTCTTTCACCTTTTCTTTCTTTTGCTATTTATTCTTTTGCTCTTTCACACTTGCTTTCTTTTTCTTTCTTTTGCTCCTTCTTTTCCTTTTGCTCTTTTTCCATTTGCGCTTCACTTTATCGTTTTCATCTATTTATTTGTCTGTTGTATTTCGTTTACACTTTCATGCTCTTCTGCGCTTTTTGTTTTGTTGACTCACTCTTTCAGCCTTTTGTTCTGTCGCTCTTTTGCTCTTTTTATTTGCTGCTTCTTTTGCTCTTTTTCTCCTTCTTTCTTTTGCAGTGGAACCTTTCTGTGTGTTCCCTGCAACATGAAAAGCTGCGTTGTCGTCTTGTTAAGTTTGAGAGGGATGAAGGCTGCAGACAGAACAACTGTTTACGGCCGTTCCACAACACTGCCTACTCTCACAACGTCCCGTCGCTGATTATTTTCCTATAACAGCATGGCACAGAGAGATGTTCTTACTTTTCTACACCTCCATCTACAGTGTGTAAGAGCTGTCGAAAAATGCGCTTATATTTCTGAGCTGTGGTTGGGGTGTTGTGATGTCGCAGAGCTCCAGCGCTCACACGGAGAAAAGGGAAGAGCTGGAAGAAAAAGCTGAATTAGCTCCACAGCTCGGCGTTTAACAAAGCAATAAATCCATAGAGAGGATCCGGAGCTGTTAAATATAAACCTCTTTCTCCGGGAATAGTGATGTCACCCAGCTTCCGTTAGCATCAATGAGGAGGTTTGGCCAAACCGGCAGTGACATGTAGAGGCATGCGTACACACACACACACACAGGGAGATTAAAGCTCTTGGCAAGCTCACGAGAGAACAAATTGGCCGATTACGTGTTGAGTGCTGAGAGACGCGAGTCGTCTGCGGACGGCCGCGGGAGTACGAGTGTGAGGCGTCGAGTCTCAGCATCTGCCGCTTTGTTCTGCAGCCGCTGGCAGCTGACTAATTTCACGTTCACCAAAAAAAATCCCCGAATAAAAAAGCTAGACGTTTGTGCTGCACACTCATCGTTCAGTCCTGCTGCACAGATCTACAGCGAGAGGAGGAGGACGAGCTGCTGTCTGCGGCAAAAACCCTAATAATCCTCAAGATTCCCATCTAGTTTAGTTTCGTGTGAGAGTGTGTGGTTATTTTTCCTCGTGGTGTTCAGGCTGTCGTTGAGGAGGAACTGAATGAATCTGGGATTGTTTCTGTTGCTCTGTATTTAATTTAATCCAGAAATCTTCTGATGTTTCCTTCTGACTTCCTCTCGCTCCTCCCCCTTTCCCTTTGTTTTCTTTCTCTCTTACACTCTTCCTTTTGCTTTTCTTTCTTTCTTTCTTTCTTTTTTTTCTTTCTTTCGCTCTTTCCCTCTCATTTTTCACGCTTTCTTTTGCTCTTTTCTCTTTCACGTTATTTTTCTTTGGTTAGTTTTCTGAGTTTTTCTGTCTGTCTTGCTTTCTTTTGCTGTGGAATTTTCCCAATTTTGCTTTTTTCTATTTCTTTTTTGCTCTCTTGCTCATTTGTGCATTCTTCTTACTTTCCCTCTTTCATTTATTTTCAGTCTCTCACACTTTTTTTTTTTCTTTTTTTTTTTTTTCCTCTTTCCATTCTCACACTCTTCACTGTTGAGCTTTTTCTCTGGTTTACTTTTCTCCCTCCCTCTTTTTTCACTCATAGCTGTTTTCTTTCTTTCTGCCTGATTTCTTTTTCTCCGATGCTCTTTCTCAGTCTCACTCACTCCTCATTCTCTTGCTCTCTAATTCTGGTTTCCTCTTTCTCAGTTTCTTTTCTCTTGTTCTTTCTTTTTTCACTTTTTATCTTGCTTTTAATTTTATGTACGTATTTCTTTTTCCCCGTGCTCTCCCTCCTTTTCGTGTGTGTGTGTGTGTGTGTGTGTGTTGCCCGAGGCGTAGGTTAAGCCTGTGAGTGAGAGTATATTACAGACGAGTGTTGTGAAACACAGACTGAGATGAGCATCATTAAGTTGTGCGCCTCTTTGTTATCGGTGACGAGCGGTTTGATTATTCAGGGCTGGAGATGGAAACCTGCTCTGTCTGCTCGCAGCTGCTGAATAATCCAAACGTTCTTTTCCATACACGGTGGCCCGGCTCAGGGAAGTCGCATGTGTTCTCAAGGGAAAGATTCAGGGGCTGTAAATAAAAGTTTATTACCCTGCCTTCTGCCTCTCTCTCACACACCCACACACACACGCGTGCACACATGGAGAGAGTAATAATCTTGATGCCAATTAGGTCCTCGACTAATCTTTATGTGGTGTGATGAACACAAGCAATATTTCCGATTGAGTTGAGTCTGGGGTTTCTTTTTTTTTTTTTTTCTTTCTTTATTTTTTTTATATATATAAACGAACTGCTCCACTTCACATGTTGTATGGCTGTAAACAGACGTCCCTCCTTCATGATGTATGTTAATCTTTTCTTTCTGCTCCGCTCCTCTCTTTTGTTATCCCGCAGCTGTCAGGGAGGCTGGGAAAGGACTCCTCCGGGAGGAAAGGTCGAAGGTCAAATGGTGACGGACAGGAGGGCAAGACGCGGCGGAAACGAGGAGAATCGAAGGTTCATGTGCACTAGAGCCGCCGACGCATTTCACTCTCCATACCGTCTGTTTTTCCTTAATTAGAAATTCAAAGGAAAACTATTCATGTTGGAATGATCTCATTTTCTGCTTTTTTTATGATATCTGATTTTAAATTGATTTTATACATATTATTCAAACAGTTAATCTGTTAAATAGACCCTGCGTATAACAAAGGCGAAGAATATTTAATGAAGTGTCTCATCTCGACTGTTGCCCCACCCCAAACACACACACACCCCCTCTCTCACGCATCTGTCAGTCCACCTGTCTCACTGGCCACACAAGTTTATTTGCATTTCTTCTCAGTCTTGATTGCAGTCGAAGTTTCACCTTAGATTAATATTTAAATAATACAACTTGGGGTTACTATTCGAGATTGCGCAATATCACTTTTTCGTTTTCAGTTATATACTGGTTCTTTTTCACTGATGCTGATACTGAAACACCGAGTATCAGCCAGTATCGATACCCATCTGGTATTTTTATTTAACTACGCTTTAAAATGGTTTTCTTTAACTGAATTTACATCGCAAATTATAAATAACGAAAATCAATCCTAACAAAGAAATATAATCAGGTCCCTAAGCGTAAACATTTACAGTTCCAAAAACATCTTTTCACAAATCACGAGCTCGCTTATAGAATATTAACGTAGATACAGTGCAAGTAAAATTCTAAATATGTGTTTTTTCTCATGCCCCATGGAAGAAATCCTGACTCTAATGCATGAGGAGCACTGATGGAATCAAAACTGCACATTTATCAGGGTTTTCAGCTCAGAGCTCTGTGCCATAGTCATTGGCAGGGTTGCGTTTGCATTACATTTTAACACGACAAATTGGAATGGTTTTGGAAAAAAAACTAATTCTGCAAGTGGCTTTTTTTTTGGGAATACATTAGTATATGGAGGCCAAGTTCTTGTTTAGAAGCAAATAATCAGAATGAAATCCAATCGGTTTCCATAAACTTGGGCGATGGTAAACAGAGGGAGAGTGTAAATGCAGGCAGGGTATCTATGATGTACAGAATAGAGGTCAACCGATAGTGGATTTTACTGATCCCAATAACCGAGTTGGGCGGTACCTGCCGATAACCGAAAATGGATTCTGAATGAAAACATAACACTCAAAGTAAAATATTGCTGAACTTAATTACAGAAATAGTGTTTACTGTACCGTGGAAATATACCGTACTTTTTTTGAATGAAATAAATATTGAAATGTATATTACCTATTAATCAGTCTGTGCAGGATTTCGCAGATTTATTTATTATTATTTTTTTGTGATTGTTGTTGCCCAAAATCCTTGATTTTTGCTGTGGCTTTTTTCAAAATTTGCAATGCAGCTTGCAGTTTTTTGTAAGTGATATTTTTTATTTCGCCTCTAGAGGCCGCTCTCGTACCGTATAATGACGGTGGGCCCTTCTTAGCCGCTCCCTCAAGAATTTTAGCCAATAACCACTAGTTCCAGCTATTGGTAATCAGTGCTGATTATTCGGCAAAACCAATCAATCGGTCGACCTCTAGTACAGAATAATTTCTGGTGTAAGATGTGCTGCAAAAATTGGAAGGGGATTCTGGAATGCACGATGTAGGTGCTAAAATGGTATTATGTTGTACCTTTATATGTAGTGGACAGGGAGCCATTTAGGATTCTTTCCGTGTATCGGAGACCAATATAAATGAAATTATGGCTGCAACTAAGGATTATTTTGATAATCGATTAGTTGGCCGATTATTGTTCCGACTAATCTGATGGGGGGTGCAAACTTTCAGCACTTTTTTTTTTTTTTTTTTCTTCTTCTTTCGTTTATTTAAAATAAAATCCTCAAACTGAGTGTTACAAATATAAACTTCAGACTAAAACTTTACACAACTGTTTATACAATTACATAAGAACTCAATACAAACACACCAGAATATATATTATTCATTTAGACTGTAGCTTAATTCAGTGTTTTATTTTTATAGATGCACAAAAAAAAAATGCAAAATACGTGCGTATATATAATATAAACTAATATAGAAGTATATAACCATATTTAAGCATTACTTTTTTATAAAAGATAACATTGATATAAACAGTAAACTGAAGAAAGTCATTGTCGGTGACTCTGGGTATCTGCTAAAGCTAGCGGAGTCACATTACGTGCGTATGACATCACGCGCCGTCGACTAGAAATCGGCTTATACTTCCGGTTAGTAAAAAAAATACACTCGTGTTCCTTTTGAGACGATATTACCTTTCTAAAATTTATACACTAGACGGTGGAGTACACAGTGCACAGTGTAAGTGTATAGTACGTCATTTGGGATACAACTTTAGTATTTACTCTCCGATGTGTGTTTTCGGAACAGAAGTAACGTAGTGAGTAAACGTACCCCGTGCCGCTCGCAGACCAACTAAACGATAATGAGATTCGCGGACAACGATTTTCATCATTGATTATTATCGATTAGTTTGTTGCAGCTCTAAATTAAATAAAGCCTTAATAAGGGTCTTCCTCCAATAACTGGTATCTGTTTGTACCACAGGTTTGGGTTTGCTGTGAGTTATGAGCTTTGTTGCTGATTAACCCTCTCTTACCATCTCTAGTCTATGATGCTGGATCCTGATGGAGGGATGGTGTCTCCCAGCTCCAAACCACACATCTGCGAGCACTGCAGCGCAGCCTTTCGCAGCTCCTACCATCTCCGCAGACATGTTCTCATACACACGGGTTAGTGCGCCCTGCGTTAGTTACTGTTCAACTTGACGGTAGTTACCTGGTGTGATGTGTGTTATTGAAATAGCCTGTTATAGGGAAGAGTCTCCGTTTTAAGATTCGTCCCTAGTTAAAATAATGAGGAAATACGTACGTAAGAAGGGAAAAAAAAAAAAAAACTCGAGCGGGGTGTGCTGTTGTAGGAAATTTATCACGTGAAGGTGGTGTGATGCTCTGAGGTTTTTGTCCTTTTATTATTTTCCTGTAACAGCATGTCCCATAGTGTTTTTTTTATTCCTCTTATACAACAGCAATTTGTCAATGGCAGCATTTTTTATGTATTAAAGAATGACACAGTGCATGTTATTGCTTATGTTCTAGCAGCTATATGGTCCCTCACCAGCTTCTTTTCTCACTCTCTTGAAGTATAACTCAGGAAAACTTAAGCTACTATGAATAATAAATAAAAAAACCCCCTAATATTTCAAACACAAAATCTGCTTGTTCCAAGCCCCTGAGCTGCTGATTTGTCCATGACTGTTTGAACTCTCAACCTGAAAACAAGCTCAGAACTATAACCGCTGATTCTTCAGACTTTCCTTTTTTTTTTTTTTTTAATTTCCAGTATGATTAAAAAAAAAAAATGCTGTAATTGTATGTGATGTTCCCTGACACATTTCTTATTTTTATGCAAAGTAGCTTAGTTAAGATCATTATTTACACTCATAAACGCTTCATTAGCTGAAAGAAAATAACCGCAAATGGGCCGTCCTCA
>JANDJT010000102.1:4099270-4111359 GCA_024331685.1 Stegophilus panzeri | reverse complement strand
ATCGCAGGGCACAATCACATACACATTCACACACCCATTCATACACTACGGACACTTTGGACATGCCAATCAGCCTAGCATGTCTTTGGACTGGGGGAGGAAACCGGAGTACCCGGAGGAAACCCCTGCAGTTTTGCACTGAAAATGTCTGTTAACCAGGAAGTCGAGCTTACAGATTTAATTGGTTAAAATATTACATTTTTTTCTGCTCAGTACCCAGGCAATACATTGTACAATTCTTCGTACAGTAGGTTGTGGAAATTCAAGATTTTGGTCAGGGAAAGTCAGGGAATTTTACATTTGACTTGGAGTGGGAACCCTAATATTTGAAAACATCCAGCAGTAATGCTTGTTTGGAATCTCCATTACATATAGGAGAGATTTTTTTATTATTATTATTTTTTTTAATCAGACATTCTTGATTTCTTTATTGTAATGTTTGTTTTTATGTGCAGGGAATGCTACATATTTTGCTATGGAAAATGTGTATAGTACATTGTGTGGGATTGAAAAGATTATTGTAGATTTCTACTAATTTATTAACAGATGATCTTAAATCAGTGGACCAGTAGTCAGTAACATCAAATGTTCTAATGTGTATTTACAATATCTTAGCTTTTGAACAAACCTCCATATCTGGAGTAAGTAAGGAATAAAACATAATGGAACATGCTGTTATAGGACAATAATCAACAATGTGGAATTTTTCCACTAACAACACATCCCATATTGTTTTCATCCTCTTGTACCACAGCAGATTTCCAATGTTTTCAGATATTTATTAAGTAAAGATTGACATGTTTCACAGCTCTGTGAAGCAAGTTAGGAACTGTTAAAACTCGCATTATAGCAGCAATGAACAGTTGTCCCGCCACCCGCCTGTTAAGAATATAAAACTGTTATGTCATTGTTAATGTCCTTATTACTATTCTAAAATAGTATAAATGAAAACCCTTCTATGAGCAGGTGTCCAAACCTTTTACTTTTGTAACATGTATATGTAGTGCTTCAGTAGCATATACATAGCATAATTTGGCCATAATAATAATAATAATAATAATAATAATATTAATAAATTCTGATTCTAGCCACCAATTTTAAGGTAGCTCACATTTTTTTTATACATTGTTCTAAATATATTTACTTCCAGTGACCTTTCCATATGGCAACATTTCTTGACTGAACAGTTTTACATAACGTTTAGAAACATTAGTTAAAAAACTTAAAAAAATAAATAAATAAATAAATAAATACCAAAAAAAAAATATAATAATTTATCTAAAATGGTTTCTCTTTTGGATGAAACAAGCCATTATTACAGATGATTTAAGAACAGTGTAGCAATGTTAAATAGCTGTCTCAATGAAAGACCCTGTTGAATACTTATTGAATGTTCTCTGTTCGCTGGAATAGAACGATATAATTCATTCAAAGTTCATGAGTTTACCAAAATCATTTTCTCAGTGGGTTGTATTTTCAGATCCCTTCATCAGATCAACAAACTCTGTGCAGCTAAAAATGGTTCATCCCTGAAAAGCCTGTTAATTTGGACAAACATTTGCTTATCCGGTTCTTGTAATGCAATGTCGAGGTCAAGATATCATATTTTTGGCTTATCCAATATTTATTCATTACTCGTTTCTTCTTTTTAACAGTTAGTGTGAATTTGATTGTGTTGAATGGCTATAGAACTTGCTACACTTCCCCTCTGTTGCTCATGACATGACTGGACACTTCCCCAGTGTGCCTTTGCACAAATTGTATTGTAAAAGTCTCTGGTACTCTACTGGATGGGTGAATACTGCCAAAAGATATTCCCTCAGTTTGTGTTTTGGTGGTGATGGAGAGCACTGTCTAACGTAACATCTACAGAATCTCCCACAGGTGTTCAACTGGGTTTAGGTCAGGTGACTATCAAAGTCATAACATATGATTTACATCATTTTCATTCTCTTCAATTCAGTGAGACCCTGTGCCCTGTGGATGGGAGCAGGGTCATCCTGGAAGAGACCACTCCCATTAGGCTAGAGATGTTTCATTATCGAATAAAAGTGATCAGTCAGAGGAACTTTGGGCACAACGGGACCTTAACCATGCCAGCAACAATAAATGCCGCCCTCTGCATTTAACAGAGTCCATTGAATCCCTCACTGTAGGGGTATAGTCATTCCATTCTCCTGGAATATGTCACACATGCACTTGCAAACTTGTCAAGAATATGATGAAGGTTGAAGATCACTTTTTTTTTTTTCCCCCTACATCTCTGTGGACCAATGCATTTTTTTCACCATTCAACTCTCAAAATTTGTCTTTGTAATGAAGGGGCCATTCACTGCAACCCTACTATAACCTCTCTCTCTCGCTCTCGCTCTCGCTCTCTCTCTCTCTCTGAGAGAGAGACAAATATAGTCTTTGAATGCTTACTTTCAAATGCGACTCCCAAGTTTATTTACTTGTGCCTTTCCTACAGCTCTACATGCAGACAACATTTTATTCACTGTTCATATTGCGACATGAGACAGCTGAGCAGTCTTTGTCAAGAGCTCCATGCGCAATAATGAACATTGTGTCTCTTCTCGTTGAGTCACTTGGATCTTTTCCTCTTGCCGTTTTGATCGGGTCAACTGGTCCTGCTGAGCATTTTGACACATGGC
Organism: Stegophilus panzeri; assembly: GCA_024331685.1. Classification (NCBI taxonomy): domain Eukaryota; kingdom Metazoa; phylum Chordata; class Actinopteri; order Siluriformes; family Trichomycteridae; genus Stegophilus; species Stegophilus panzeri. The sequence continues at coordinate 4,108,705 of JANDJT010000102.1, read as the reverse complement.
ACAAAACATGGTAGGATGCATACTGTGTCATGCAGTACACTTCATTATGTGTCTCCACTCAGTTAATTAAGTTTTTTTTTCTCCTTTACTTTGTCAACCATCTGTAGTTTTCTTTAAGCAATTTTACTGTATGTCCACAAGTTTGCCAAGCTGCTTCTTTTGCCATGTTTTGACTGAGACATCAGTTGAGTTTAACATTTGTGAACATTTTCTCCTTATGCACAGATTCTCCTTATGCAATAAACACTTTATTAAGAACACTATGCTAATACTAGGTCGAGCCTCCCTTTGTTCTCAAAACAGCCTCAATTCTTCATGGCATGAATTCCACAAGATGCTGGAAACATTCCTTTGAGATTCTGGTCCATGTTGACATGATTGCGTCGCTCAATTCCTGCAGATGTTTCAGGTGGACTGTCATGCTGCGAATCTCGATTCAGCCACATCCCAAAGGTGTTCTACGGGATTCAGATCCGGTGACTGGGAAGGCCACTGAAGAACACTGAACTCATTGTCACGTTCATGAAATCAGTTTGAGATGACTTTTGCTTTGTGACATGGTGGAATTATCATGCTGGAAGTAACAGTTAGAAGATTCCTCAATTGTGGCCATGTAGGGATGCACATGGTCAGCAAAAGTACTCAAAAATTCAAGTGATGATTGGTATTAACAGGCCTAAAGTGTGCCAAGAATTTATCATTACACCACCTCCACCAGCCTGCAAGTTGTTGCCATGGATTCATGATGTTTGCACCAAATTCTGTCCCTACCATTTGTGTTCTTCAGCTGAAATGGAGATTAATCAGACCAGGCTGCATTTTTCCATCTTCAGCTGTCCAGTTTTAGTGAACCACTGCAGCCTCATCTTTCTGTTCTTGGCTGACAGAAATGGAACTCAACATGCTCTTTTGCTGTGATAGCTCATCTGTCTTGACATCTGATGTACATTGAGATGCTTTTCTGCTCACCACAATTGTACAGAGTGTTTATCTGAGTTATCGTAAGCTTTCAGCTTGAACTAGTCTGACCATTCTCTGTTGACCACTCTCATCAACAAGGTGTTTCCACCAGCAGAACTGGATGTTTTTTCTTTATTGCACTCTGCTGAGTAAACAAAGTTCTGTGTCAAAATCCCAGGAGATCAGCAGTTTAGAAATACTCAAACCAGATCACACTTTCCCCCATTCTGATTATTAATGTGAACATTACCTGCATGTTTTATGCATTGTACTGCTGCCACTCGATTGCCTGATTAGATAATTCCATGAATGTGTAGGTGTACACGCATTCCTAATAAAGTGCATATACAAAACAAGCTGATATTTAAATCTTGGCTTGCTCGATTAAAAAATAAAAAAAACCCAGCTAGTTATGTTAACATAATTGAACTCCATTGTTGGTTGACGTCTGGTATGTTTTCTTAGTTAAGGGCTAGTTAAAATTTAAAAGATTAACTTTTGTTCTTCTACCTCATGGATTGTGATGAGTTATTCAATTTAATCTTTTAATAGTAGTTTGAATTACTACACGTATCTACCACATATTTGGCGTGTCTGTTTAATTTATGTGCACTTCCGGTGATTCTTTGGTTAAACAAGCAATCGGCTTATTTTGTGTCTAAATGAGGAAATCAATGTGAATTGAGAAACTTTTCACTGTGACTTTTTAGAAATACTCTAGATCCAGTTAAGCAGTTGTAGCTGACCTGTATTTGACTATATTAGTTGGTTTAGTTTACAAATGCGATTACTAAAGCACCTGTTTCGTGTGCCGTTAAGATCTAAAACCTAATGTCCATACGTACATTTTCTGTACCGCTTATCCTACACAGGTTCTCAGGCAGCTTGGAGTCTATCTCAATGGTCCCTGTGCACAAGGCGGGGACACCCTGGACAGGGTGCCAACCCATCCCAGGGCACAATAGCATACATTCACACACCCAAGGCATATTAATATACTTAATTTGGGGGTAGTTTGTGGCTTTTTACATTTTTACCTGCACATATGGGCAACCATGTTTTTTTTGTTGTTTCCTAATTTTAAAAGATACTTGTTCATGTGTGTAGGGCAACTGAAATGTCTACTTCTGGTTTTGATGCAACATAATGAATTGGGGAAGTCATTGTTCCCATTTTCCCTGAGCTGTGATGCTCACATGCTTCTGTGGTGAACATAATTTAGTCACACTCATTATCAGGTACACTTATTGTATAGGTTAATACAAGTCTCCCTTTATCTTTATCTTCATCTTGGTTGTTTGGACTATTCTTAATAGAATAGTGCATAAAACCCCAGCAACACTGCTGTACTTGATGCATGCACACCAGTGCAACACTAGTGTACTGAGTAATATTAATGTAGTGATGCTAAATACCAGCATAAACTGATTTCTTTACCAAATTGATGTGTACCCATGCTAAAAGGTTGTTGTCTGATAATATGAACTGCACCTGGACTTGATGTATGTGGCTCTAGCTTCTAATAATAAAAACATCCTGGAACATCATGCTAATCCCAGTGGCAAATATACAAATTGCCTTTCATTCACGTTTATTCAGTACATACTGACTCACAGTGCTGGGGAAATTCACTAAGAATGCAAAACGATAAAAACGTCATCTAACACCCTTAAAGAAAGCACAATAAAAACTGAATCAATCTTAGGAAGTTCTTCCTTTATGGTCGGTTATTGATTAACATATAACTAGGGATCACATCTTTGAATAGTGCATGTGATGCTTTGCATGAAGTCAGTTTATGGCCCATTATACAGTTATTGCTGAACATTCCTGCACATCTCATTTACAATGCAGAATATTTTTGAGGTGCCTCAGTAGTCCTTAAAATGGACATCTACCTAAACATGGTGCCTTCAAATCCTGTCAGAAATATGATAAGTAAAGACACATGAACGGGACCAGAATGTCGTAATTTAATAAAAGCAGTTTTATTTTATTGTATTTTTTTTAAATGAGCCCCGACCTTGTACTCTGGAACTTGTCAATAGTCAAGTCAAGTCAAGTCAAGTGGCTTTGTTGTCATTTCAACCAGTACAGTACACAGTGGTCAATAAAAAAGACCATTATATTTACCTATAGGAATGTATGTTGTATCCACAGAGATTTTATAATATTGTTGTGTTACATGAACACTTGCAGGCTAAAATCTCTGGGCCAGTGCCATTTTTGCCCTTCATACCATGGGAAAAGCCAAGCAACTTAGCCAAGACCTCAGGGAAAAAAACAAAAACAAAGACTCCACAAGTCTGGTTTCTCCCTAGCAGGTATTTCTATTTTTGTACGTTTATGCAGATCTAAAAATTTTGGGAGTACACAGACATTGTATTGTTCAGGAAACTGGCACATATGAACTCCCAGGGATGAACATACTTTGAGCTGAAAGGTTCACCAACAGGCTAAGCAGCGACAAAGGAATTGGTAATGGAGTTTGAGGCATCAAGTACCAATACACTATTAAATTTGCAGGTGATCACCAGCCTTTTGAAGTAGTATTCTCTGGTCACATGAAACAAAAAGTGAACTGGTTGGCCATTATCCTCAGTGCTACATGTGGATAGGAAAAAAGTGTGAGGCTGTTAATCTGAAGAACACCATCCCAATTGTGAAGCATGGAAGTGGCAGGATCATTTTGTGGGGATGTTTTGCTGGGAGAGGGACTGGTGCACTTCAGAAAATGTTCCATGAGGAAGAAAGATTAACAAATTTTGCTAATCTTAAAACGGAACAACAACAACAACAACAACAAAAAGGAAGTACTAGGGAAATTCTCACATGTAGGTGAGATATTAGCTGATTTACAGCTGTTTTTGTGGAATACATACTCTATGGGTAATCTGAGTATAGGAATGCACCCCAGTTTCACCCCTGAAGGTAACCTTCACTGAGAAATGAAATGTTCAGTAAGAAGTGTAGGAGGTCAGAAAAGATTGTATACGAGAGATTTTTTTTTGTTTTTGTTTGTTTTTTTGCTTACCAGAAAGATAGATTTTCATTAGAGATGGCGCAGATCCAATAACTAGGATTGTTATCAGAGTGATACCAGAACAAAATAGTGGATTAAATAACAAAGAAAAAAACCTGTAGCAAATATAGCCTGAAATATCTGAGCGCTGCTTGTAGCGGAACAATGTGAAGCAGGTTAAAATACGTCACACGATAAGAGCTGTAGGCAAGTGGCCTAACATTAACATACACTATATGGACAAAGGTTTCTGGACACCTGACCGTCACACCTATATGTGCTTTTTGAACATCCCATTCCGGATTTAGTCGCCTGTTGCTGTTATAATAACCTCCACTCTCTTCTGGGAAAGCTTTCCGATAGATTTTGGAGCGTGGCTGTGGGGATTTTATTCATTCAGCCACAAGAGCATTAGTGAGGTCAGGTACTGATGTTGGGTGAGGAGGTCTGGGGTACAGTCTCAAAGGTGTTCAGTGGGGTTGAGGTCAGGGCTTTGTGCAGGATACTTGAGTTCTTCCACTCCAACCATGGGGATCCATGTATTCATGAGTTCTCTTTGCACACGGGCATTGTCATGCTGGATGTTTGGACCTCTTAGTTTCTGTGAAGGGAAATTGTAACGTTACAGCATACAAAGACGTTCTATACAATTGTGTGCTTCAAACTTCGTGGCAACAGTTTGAGGAAGAACCACATATGGGTGTGATGGTCATATCATATTGTTTGCTGAGTATTGTTTTCATATCATATAGTTGTGTGCTAACGAGTGCTATTCAGAGCCAATGCAGATTTGAACAACTTACCTTCTCAGTCAATCTGATCTACAGTGGTCAAATTGCCACATGGCTCATCATTTACTAAAGCCTTCTTTGGATAATCCAAGTTTTTTCCAAAGTTTGCTTGGATTGCAGAGCACGTTTGTGTAATATTCTTATAACATCAGTAAAGCACATTCTCCAAACGAAAGTCTACTTTTTATTTTATCCAAAGTAAAAAAAAAAGGAACAAAATCCATTCTAAGCCTAGAGCGATGGTGTGTAATTGTAAATGCTTTATGTAATGTTTTATTTTATTAAATTGTATTAACTTCCTTTGCTATGAGTTTTCCAAAAATGTTTTGTTTTTTGTTTTGTGTGTTTTCAAAATTCAAACAAAATAAACAAAAAAGTCATGGCTCAATGGCTTAACAGTGACTTTCTGGTACAAATGAGATTTGACCCCACAACGTTCCTCTCAAACCGCTAAAAATGAATCACTGACCTACTACTGCCCAATGAGGTTAACTGATGTATCATTTTCTCAAACCTTAAAACCTCAAACTACAGACTAGTTACTAAGTACGTTCCATTCCAAGGGTCTAAATGGTAAGTGGTCTGCACTTCTATAGCGCATTTATCCAAAGCGGTTTACACTGTCTCATTCACCCATTCACACGCACTCACACACCAATGGTAGCAGAGCTGCCATGCAAGGTGCTAACTTGCCATCGGGAGCAACTTGGGGTTCAGTGTCTTGCCCAAGGACACTTCGGCATGTGGAGTCACGTGGGCCAGGAATCGAACCGCCAACCCTACGATTAGTGGATAACCCGCTCTACCACCTGAACCACAGCCGCCCCATTCCAAGGGTTTGCTCTGTCGAAGACTGTCCATCACATTCCTGCCAGACTCGCATTGCATCTGACCTTTTTATCTTGCGGATAGTGAACCCACAAAATGATGAAATTTTCAGCTCTGGCCAAGCTTTTTCATAAAGTAATGTACTTTCTGGAATTCATGATGGTGTTATTACTGTTATGCAATGAAAGTGGACTCACAGGTCTTCAGTCATTGCAAAAGGGCACTGAATGGCTCCTCCTACCTCAGCTTGAATTCGGCCATAACCTCAATACCGTGTCAGTCCCTGAGCAGAGTGTGCAAGCCGGAGCTGCTTTACATACTTTTGCAGATATGGAATAACTCGTATGGAATAACAACCCTTTACTATCTTCATCTAGAGAGCCGCTAATCACCACCGTTAGGCTCAGTGAACACGGGTGTAGCCGCAGGGCAGTGGCAGTCTGAATGCCAGTTTGTACTGCTTATGGAACGTATGCTAGTATGTGAATGCAGTGTAGAAAGGCTTAGCTTTATCAGATGTGACCAGAATCAAACAAGAGTGTAGTATCAAATGCATGGCGTGCCTGGAATGGCAGTATGTCTTTGATGTCTTCCTGATCAGTGATATTTATTAATGTATTGAGCATGCTATACATTCTGTAAAAGATAAAAAGTGGAGCTGGTGTTAAAAAAAATGAACATAGAATCAGATTCAGCAAGGCAAAACAAGCACAGATTTAAATGTGGCATTAGAAAACCAACATGGAACTAGACCAGGCACTGCTAAACAAACCCAATAAGGAATCAGATCCAGCACTACATGAACATGCAATCAGATCACTGCAAAACACAAACCGTCTCAGCTCTAGTGCTACATAACCAACATGGAATCCGATCTGGAGCTATCAAACAAACTCTGATTCAGATTCGGCCCCACAAAGAGATCACAGAATCAAATCCACTGCTACGAAATGAACAAGAAATCAGACCAAACGGACATGGAGCCAGATCTGGTGCTACAAAACGAACACAGAATCAGATTCATTGGTACAAAATGACTCGCAGATTCATATCCACACTACAAAATAAACACAGAATCAGATCTGGTACTACAACAACGAACTCTGAATCAGATCCAGCCAAACAAAGATAGAATCAGATTGTGTGCTACAATCTTAATAGGGGTTCCTCAAGGGTTCTTTCATAAAAGTATTCTTTATGCAACCCTCTCTGAAAAAGAAACTTTCTGATGTAGGGGGAAGAACAAACCAAAGCCTTTAGGCCAGTGGTCACCAACACTGTTCCTGGATATCGACTTTCCTGAAGACTTTAGCTCCAACCATAATCATGCCCACTTGTCCAGCTATTCATTACTTTAAGAAGTTCTTGATCATCTAAAACAGGCGTGTTAGATTTTGGTTGAAGATGAAACATGCAGGAAGGTAAATCTCAAGGAAGAGGGTTGGTGACGATTGCTTTAGGCTGTAGAGGACTACCCACTACTTGCAACATGAAGGTGGACCAAATCTTAAAAGTGCAGAAGCTGGAGGAGAAGGAAGAGGGACTGGATGAAGGGTTTATCCCTGGTGTGACGCTATATTTATTTAAGATAATGGACTTCCTGTTCATGTTGTTTACTAGGCTAGTTTGTGTGGATGTGAGTGTAAACCAACCAATGGAAACCAATGTACCTTTTGGGAATTTTTGCCTCACTTGATGTGTTCATTTTCCCACCCTGACAGTTTTGATGTGGATATACTCAGGCACAAGCAATTGTCCATCATATGTCCGTGAGCTCAGCTTTTCTGCTGGATGATGGGTGGATTTGTGGGCAGGTGAAAAATTAAAACAGATATGCATGATGACCAAAATGAGATTTAAAAGCAGGCAAAACTAAAACAAGTATTTGGTCATTTAGGTGATCAATCAGACCAGGCACATGAACCAACCAGGTTAAAAGGTCAATTTCTTTCCTATCTAGTATTTATCTAATAGAAGAATTCATAATTCCTGATAAATGAATGCTCAAAGAAAAACATTCCAGTCATGAGAAACTCATGGGTTCACAATTGTAACCCGAAGGCTCACAGACACCAAACGTCTTAAGCAACGAGTCCAACTCTCTGAACATGATCTACTCATGTTTACTGTCCTCTTATCAGTCATGTTGAAACAAGAGGCTTGTTTTGCCCAGCTGTCCTTGGAAATCCATACATTTCTCCTCGGCGATATGGAAGAATAAAAGGGCTTAGAACAGTTGGCTGATACAATGAGGAACTTTCTGGAATGCAGACCATTTCATACACAAATGAGAACCGAACTGCTGAAGTGATCCTTGACAATATGGACAACTTTGCACCATCTTGCACTTGTTGCTAAACCAGGAACAGGCAGTTTTATCCAGTCTGATTAGTTCTATCAGTTGTTTGAAGACTGACACATTCTGACTGATTGTACAGGTGACATTGGGTGTGACCGAAAATCTGCAGCCCTGCCAGGCTTTTGAGGATAAGATCGTCTAATTCAAAGTTCAGCATCAACAACTAACAGATCATGTGTGTACTTGCTACATCAATGTAGATCCAATTGCCACAAAAACAAGCACGCCATTTTTTTTTTATTATGGTGCTTGTTTTTATGTTTTCAAGTCACTGTTATTTAAGCAGAAAAAGAAATGATAGATTGATAAAAGGCTAATGCTGCCATATTTTTTTTAGCAGGTAAAATTATTAATGTATTTTATATTTAAAAACAAACAAACTTGGGCATGCTTTTGTAGTAAATCAACTAATGAAGGGGTGGTGTGATATGGCACAACGCAAAGCAGTGTTACTGGTACCACTTCGAAGTTGATAAATTACCAATAACAGCATGTCCCAAAGTAGCCGGAATGAATGTCAGAGCTGCTGTTATAGAATATTAATCAACACCTTCTGACCAATCAGGTGTGAGAATTCAACAGGGCTAAGCTAAAAGTTTTTCAATTTTTTTAGCACAGACCTTCTGATCTCAAAGTAACATGATCAAAATAATTTTGATCATGAGGCAAGTTTGTTCTGGGTTTCTCAAAACGTCACATAAATTCACTTCCCGTCATTACTGGAAACATACAGCGAAGATGATGCATCTCTATTGTGTCGAATGGGCTTTTGATCACCAGCCGCTGACGTTGTTGGAATCATGTTGGAAGCGATGTCATGGGACAGATCGCGTTACTGATCACGTTTCCAAAAGATTGGAAAACATTTACTTAGGATAGGCCCACTCCACGCAAATAAGCACACTGTTTAATATGTAGATTGACTTTTACTAGCATTCATAAGCTATCCGCTCTTAATTATAGTAAGGGTTAAATCTTTAAAGCCATAATTTGTAATTTTAGATGTTAGTTGTTTTAAGCATAGTTATTCTTGAAAACAAGTTAAAAAAGCTTCCAACTTAAAAAAACAACAAAAAAAAACTTCAACAGCCAATATGTCTTAAATTTTGTAATATATCCCAACAGCCAATGTTTTAATGTTCCCAAACATTTGGTTTGATATTAAAGCAAAAAAGAAAACCCATAGAAAAGTTATAGCATTGATTATGAATACCTAACATTATAGTGTGTGTGTGTGTGTGTGTGTGTGTGTGTGTGTGTGTGTGTGTGTGTGTGTGCGTGTGTACAATAGTTATATACTGAAGTTAGTTGTGTGTTGGGGTCAGAAAGTCTCCAAAACTACAATCTGAAGTCACCTACATCACCACAAGTTGTTTTGGAAGGGTTTCAAGATAAAATCCTCTACTCTCATCCAAAAACAAACTCAAGCATCTTCAGTTTGCCAGACACTACTGGAACTTCAAATGGGATCGGGT
>JANDJT010000102.1:4077675-4087840 GCA_024331685.1 Stegophilus panzeri | reverse complement strand
ATATATGTATATGCAGACGTGTTAAACGGCTTAAGAACATAGCACATTTTGTATCAGACCACCCAATTTGTAGGCGAGCAAAAATAATGGAACATGGTTTTCTGGTTCTGATGTAACTCATGATGGTAGCAGCAGAATTAATTCAGGGTTTACAGGAACAATTTTGTCTGCCGCTTTACAGAGAAATGCATCCAAATGAATTGGGAGGAACTTTATTATAGAGCAAGACAATGATCCAAAACACACTGCCAACTCAACAAAGGACTTCATCAGGGGGGGAAAGTGGAAAGTTTTAGACTGGCCAAGTCAATCACCAGACCTTAACCCAGGTGAGCAGTATTTCAGCTCCTGAAGAGGAGACTGAAGGGAGAAACACCCTGAAACAAAAAACAACTGAAAGAGTCTGTGGTAAAATCCTGAAAAACATCACAAAAGAAGAAACAAACAATTTGGTGATGTCAGTTATGTCACAATATGGTGTGATCTTTCCAGACACGTGTGTGATCGGTCCATAATTAGGTTCATGTTACCTAAAAGTTGGTCAAGTTCCCTTTTTTGCAAAACTCTTCCTTTAATAGATCAGTCCTGCTTTATTCATCAGGTGTAACACATATATCTTGTGTGTGTGTGTGTGTGTGTGTGTACATGCGTGTGTGTATATATACACAGCTGTCATGAGTTGAATGTTCCAAGGCATTTTTGACATTGAGTCACCCTCTAACAGGAAATTTTGACTTCTCATACAGTGGTGGCTTAGCGGTTAAAGCTCTGGGTTACTGATCAGGGTCAGGGGTTATGAGGCCTAGCACTGCCAAGCTGCCACTGTTAAGAGCAAGACCCTTAACCCTTTCTGCTCCAGGGGCACTGTATCATGGCTGACCCTGCGCTCTGACCCCAACCTCCTGACATACTGGGGTATACGAAGAAAATAATTTCACTATGCTGTAATGTATACATGACCAATAAAGACTCATTATACAGGATGGTGACCCAGTCAAGACAGGTTAACGTGGCATATACTGGTCTTGCTTGCCTCAGTGGGTGATTTTGCTTCTAATAAAGTGTTCTATAAGGGAAATGAGGGTATGAGGAAACGAGGAAAAGAGGAAAAAGTAGCAGTAAACTTGAAAGAATGAACAACAGAACAGCCCTGAGGCTTAAACAGACTTCTGTCTGGCACCGCACATTCCTCCTGTAGAGGATACGAGGAGAGCCATGGACAGAATAGTGAGGGATGAGAGGAGAGTCTCAGGGGGTTAAAAAGGAGTACGTGTGAGATAGTGTGAGACATTGAGAGTGAGAGGGAAGACACAGAGATATGAATGTGAGCAGGACAGGAGGTATGCGAGGGAGGAGTGAGGGAGCAACTGCAAACTGGAGAGATTGTGAGAAACAATATTACAACGTTTTTGTTAGCCAAGGTGTCTTATTTGCTGATGAAGGAGCATGAGGATGTGCCATATAGGAGGAAGATATAACACAAGAACTACTGGACTCACTCGCTCATTCACTCATCCACAACAGAAATAAATGTGCCAGAGAACTGGTGTCCCATCCAGAGTGTATTCTGGCCTCATGCCCAAAATTCCCAAGATTTTTGAGGAATGAATGAATGTTATCAGAGAAAATGGTTTATTGGTTATAATCTATGTAAAATATTGGAAAATTATTAACTGGTAGCTAACAATCATAATCTATCCATCCATGCATTTTCCATGCTGCTTATCCTACACAGGGTAGTAAGGAGCCTGGAGCCTATCCCAGGGAACTTGGCGCACAAGGCAGGGGACACCTTGGACGGGGTGCCAACTCGCCGCAGAGCACAATCGCACACTATGGAAAATTTTGGAAATGTCAGTCAGCCGAAAATGCATGTCTTTGGACTTGTAGAGGAAACTGGAGTACCCGGAGGAAACCCCCGAAGCATGGAGAGAACATGCGAGCTCTGCACACGCAGGGAGGTGGCGGGATTCAAACCCCCAAACCTGGAGGTGCAAAGCAAAAGCGCTAACCATTAAGCCACTGTGCCCCCCTACAATCATAATATTATATCATTTTTCTAATTAAAATACATGACTTGCAGAGGTTAAAACAACCTTTGTGACCCGACAAATCACAATCCTGACCAATCAAGGAACGTCCAGGTGTACAAACAGTTTGGAGAACTCGAAACCAAGTGACCCAACCAAATTAATCCAAAATGTAACTAAAGAACACAATGTCATAAAAGTCAAACTCCAGTGCAGCAAATAATCTAATCGTGAAAATTGTCTCAGACTCAGAGGAGACGAAGAAGTGCACACTTGTGTGTGTTGTGTGTGTGTGTGTGTGTGTTGCAGAGAGATTTTGTGCTAAGAGGATTGTTGGTGTGTGTGGGTGTGTTAACACTAATCTGCGTGCCTGTAGGTTAATGGTGCTTTGTTTCCGTAAAGCTCTTTCCCTCCACTGCCTTTTTCTTTCACTCACATATAAATATCAGCCGAAACTGGCAATTAACCAAGGAGCAGACAGTGACATGTTTTATTTGTTTAATCAGTTTCATTTCTCTCTCTTAGTGAGTAGGTGTTTATTAATAAGGCGTATTGATGGTGTATTTCTTCATCGTTTGTTTCTGGTTCTCAATCCCCCCCCCCCTTTCTGTGTAGGTCTCTTAAGTTATTCCCTTTCTAGCTCCCTTTTCTGTTCTATTGGATTACTGACAGTAAATCCGCCTCCCTAATTGCTAGCCATGTGCTGGCCATGCTTTAATAGGATATGACAGTGTGTGTGTGTGTGTGTGTGTGTGTGTGTGTGTGTGTGTGTGTGTCTGACTTCCGGGTCCCACCGAACAAGTGCTCTTCCTGGGGGCCATCTGTTAGATGAAATATGAAGCAAATAAAGAGACATATTAGGATGAACTGAAGGAGAAGGAGATAGAAATAGCTATTAAACGTCACGATAATTCAGCTAATTTAGAAAACTTTTATGTTAAAGTCTTATATTCTGTTGAGTGCATATCCTAATCAATAACAAAATCACTGTCAGAGTAAAAGAGCCAATATAATATAGACCATATCATCTGGAAATACAATTATACCCTTAATAAACAGTAGGAATTGGTGGTAATCATAGGTCGAAAGCACCTTGTCAAATGATATTCACTGTTAACTGATATGAATTGGTCTGTCTTGTATAGCATACGTATTTATGTAGACATCAATGCATACAATAAATCAGAGAAATTTCGGACTTTGATAGTACCCTTATAAACTCCCAGTACCTGTCAGCGGGTGCAGATTTATATTCCTCACTTTCTATTCATTTCATTATAGTTACTAAATAATAGGCTTGATGAATATATTTACATTAAGGGAGTAACAGTGCCATAATCTGTATTTGTGACTGTGTTTGTTTAGTAATCCAAATATTTGTATCTGTATTCATATTCGGAGTTAAACTAGTCATGGGCATAGGCTAGCCCGGACCTTGTCCTAGAAACACAAAAAGAAAAGAAAAAAAAACATGACACCTGGAAAAAAAAGAGTAATTTTCTTTCTAAATTATAACAACAAATAGCGATTTGCAAAAGACAGTTTAATTCACCTCCTGATCCAGACGCACTGTGGCAACTTTCTGGCAAATCTAATATGACTGAGTAAGCAAGCTTACAAAACAACAATGTGTTTCCAAAATCTTGGAACTGTTGTTTATAACTGACAATAATAGCCATCTTTGGCAGGTTAGCTTTAGGTTTTGGCTTTGATACAGTTCAATAGTGCTGCTGTGAGTCAACATGGGGTCCTTTAAGCAGCATTTCATTATAATGCCTATATAACGCACAATTCAATGTGAACAGCATGTGGTCCATGTGTGCAGTGGTACCGAACTATGGTAGATATGGTTTATTTTAAAGCTCAGTAAAGCAGTGTTTAGGTCGGGCTACTGGAGCAAACAACTACAGCCAAAAAACAAAACAAAAAGCAAATCTTTTTAACACAACATTAGACTTTTTTTTTTTTTTTTTTTTTTTTTTTTGCAAATCCGCTTTCCATAAACACTGGCTATGGCAAACAAAGGGGAAATGTAAGTACAGACAGTGTAACTACAATATCCAGAACAGTTTCTGTTTTAAGATATATTGCAATCACTGGAAGAGGGAAAAGGCATTTCTGGAGTGGAGAACGTCCGCGTATTGCACATGCTGCATATAATTTTTTGAGCTGTAATTTGTGGGGATTTTGACCTGGCAACCTGGCCACATTCATTCTTGTGTCCTTCAAGCTCCGCATTAAAGTACAAACTGTGGGGTCTTAGACCTGATGCACACCTCTAGTCTCAAGCTGAAGCTTTCTGGCAGCTTTCTGAAATAAAAAAACCCTATAAAAAACAAATAGTGTGCTATGTATACATCCATGCATCCATTTTCCATACCGCTTATCCTAAACAAGGTCATAGGGGAGCCTGGAGTCTATCCCAGGAAACTCGAGGTGCAGGTGGGGGACATCCTGGACAGAGTTGCCAACACTTCACAGACACATTTACATACTATGGACAATTTGGAAACGCATGTTGTAGGCACGGGGGGAAAACATGTAAACTCCACACACAGGGCAGAGGCAGGATTCAAATCCATTTCCCAGAGGTGCGAGTGTGCTAACCACTAAGAGCCACCATGGTCACCATATGTATTTGTTTAGAACATTACACATAACAGTATCTCTTCAATCTGAATAATATATTCGTATTTGGTTACATCCCTATTTTACATGCTGTTAAAGAAATTTTAAAAGCTAGGATATAACACTGACATGTATTATTATTGGCCTGCTTGGTTTGTCCCTGTTGCATCTGCTTAACATTATTTGGTGTAAAATACCCTGAAATGCTTGTGGTTCCTTTCATTATGTTTATTGGGGTCAAACTGCCTAGAGCTTGGGTTTATGGTGTCAAACCTGGGCATCCTGGTTGTAATGACCAAGGCATATGGCAGTCGAAAAAAAACACCCCAGCTCCCTGAGGGTTTACACCCATATCCCCTCCTTGCCCAATAGTCCAAAGTCCAGTGCAAGATGATGATGTCATCAGGCTGTAACAGGCCCTGCCACCTGCAGCCATGGGCATTCATTGCTGGTTGTCTCTTACTCGATATCTTGGGATGTATAATGTAACTGGATGTGTTGGGGATACTAACTTTATTTAGAAAAGCAATGGTGAGACTTTTGGGCATACAAAGGCATAACTCACTTTCCTCATCACTTGTTGAAAATCTAGTCTGTTAACTTCACCATACCAACGATTATATGGTTTTCTTTGTTAAATAACAACACGTTTTAATCAGTTTATTGTTAGTCTTAAATGATATCTGAGCATCTGCCATACAAGTCCCTATACAAGTGAATGAGCTGTTACTGTAGAAACAACATCACATTAGAACAACACCTTCTGACCAATCAAATTTGAGAATGCCCCAGTGCTGTGGTGTAAGATCACATTATCGTATCGCAACCTGACACTCCATGGCTTATGGGGGCTGAGATGTATGGGGTGGGTGTGATTCTGTCAGGAAAGAATGAAGCAGAGATAGCATGTGTGCACAAGAGAGTCAGATAAAAAGCCAGGCCTGTCAGAGGTGGGAGTGAAAGCTGTTCATGACCATCAGATACCTGCATTGGCGTCAGACTCGCTCCTTTGATGTTGCGGCCCTTGAATGCAGGGACCAACACCCTCAGGGCTCTTCTTTTTCATACGCATAGATCCCTTCTCTCTTCATGATGTTCTTAGGAACTCAAATCTGAGGATATGTCCGGTATGAGAGTGACTTATGAGGCGGGATTGTTTGTCTGCATTCCTCCTTAATACTCAGATTCAGATGACAAGATGGAGGGATGTAGAGGGCAGGAAGGAAGAGAATCTTGCGCACTAGCCCTAAGCTTCTGATGCGATAAACCGCAGTGTCCCCTTAGCTTACCACATTAGAACAAAAATTACATGGCGATTAGTTTCCCAGAGGAAATATATTTCCAAAGACACGCTTGGCGTTTTACTGTTTACGTCATAACACACCAAAGCAACTTATGGATGAGTCTCCACCAACAAATTATAACATAACCTATTGCATCAGTGAAGCATGTTGAAAGTACCTAGCTAGCTAAGAAATGGATTAGCATGTCTTGCAATTTTAGTGTGACTATTTTAGACAACTGTAATATTTAAAAGAAGAAAAACACTCTGGAAATAAAAACTCAGTAACAAAAATTTAAACAAATAAACAGCATTCTTTGTTAACAGTTATCTAAGCTTCCTTTTTGCTAATCATGGTTTATGAATGTGTTGCCAGAGATTTAATTTACGCTTCACAAGTTTATGTTCGCCATTCTGGCACAAATCTCATGTGTGGGCGGGGCTTAACAGCAATTTACTCTCATTGGCTAGAGAGATTTGGAACAACAGCTCGAGTGTCCAGCTGATGAGGATGATGACGAGGATGATAACGATAGTGACGACGACGATGCTTCGTGCTGCTCCTGAGAGCTTGTCTCGAAAAAAAATTGTCGTATGAGAATACCCAAACCTCAAATATTAATTACAAACTAATACACTGACTTAGTAAGTAAGCAATTTCCACTACAAAGTACAAACACTATAACTATACAGAGAACCGCATCCAGAACGCTGTACAAAATTCACAACGCTGAAGTCTCTACTTCGTGGTCAGGGAGCTGTCGATCCAAATCTCACTAGTAAACCGCTGTTAAGCCCCGCCCACATGTGAGATTTGTGCCAGAATGGCGACCGTAAACTCGCGGAGCGTAAACAAAAAGTTTGAAAACTCTAGCAGCGCGTTCATAAACCATATTTAAAGACCATGTTAAATGTTTGCAGCCGAGTTCAGTTTTAGAGTGTTTTTCTTCTTTCTCACTGTACATTTTTGTTCCTTTCCTGAAAAGTTACGTTCAATACTTTTGGCACAAATTTCATTCCATGAGATCTCAGATCTTTTTTTTTTTTTTATTTTAACTTGTCTTGAGTTTTATTATTATTATATTTTCTTAATAAATTATTAGAGAAAAAAAAATCAGAAGCTGGTGAGTGAACAACAGTTGATAGTTTTCATAACATAAGTGAGAACAGGACCTGTTTTGTTTCACCGTTTTACCATAACATTAAATCTAAATGAGTAAAATGTACAACAGGTCATTGTTTAATTAATTTAAATAATTGCTTTGTGGCATAAAAGGAATAAAACGCTTCAGGACATGCTGTTATAGCATATATATACTCATTATAGTATATATACTCAATATCGCAGCACACCACTCTATCACTGATCATTTTCCTATAACAAACAGCATTATGATTTATTCAGTACTTTTCTACACTGACACTCCAGGTCTGTGTATGTGTTAGAGGGAAGTGTTGGTGTTTGCTAAGTGGGTGTGTTTGGGTACAGTTCTATTGTACAATATCAATCTGTTATTCCAGTCCATTTTTCTTTCCTGTGATGTGAAAACGTGAAACAGGTCATGTAGGAGAGTGTTTTCTCCAAGCTGTGCGTGCAAGTGTGTGTGTGTGTGTGTGTGTGTGTGTATGTGTGTGTGCATGTGCAATGTGGGTGGGTGGATGCGGGAGATGAGAAGTGATCTGCAAGGTCAGTCTGTCCCAAGCCAAGACAATCACACACACACACAAACACACAGTCACACGCTGATTTATTCATAAGCAGAAGTTCCGGTTCACACACAGATGTGATAAGAACAGAGGACAAGGTCCAGTGCCATCTTTAGTTTTTTTCTCTCACTCGCTGACTCACGCTGTCAGCAAAAGATGGGCTGTATCTATGGCAATGCTGTATCATGTGGCCACGTGGAGTTTATCCAAGCGATATGGATTATAAACTATGGTACATTCACAGGAGCGAGGCTCGAGTCACTACTACTGCGCACTTAAAAACAAACTGCAATTAAAACTGACCTTTTTTTCACCTTCAGTCCTTTTTCCTGCTCATAAAAAGACCATCACGTAAAAATACAATATTCTTGTTTTCCATAATCTTCAATCAAAATGCAGTGACTTTTGCCCACCTCGAAACTTATAAAAAAATAAAATATTAACCAATACTTTTTACTTTGTTAATGTACAAGTCTAAATGAATAAATAAAATTATATATATATATATACACAGTGGGGGAAATAAGTATTGGACGCGTCAACATTTTTTTCAGTAAATATATTGTAATTGCCTTTTTCCCCGTGTCATTCCACTTTATTACACATGACTTTATTTATGGACTTTAATGTTGTGAATTCTTTATATTTCCAGATTTCTTGAGTTAATACTGATGTCTGGTGAAAATTTAATGTGAATAGCCTCATTGGAAATGTATTTACTGAAATTTTTTATGTGTTCAATAAATATTCCCCCCCCTGTGTATATATATATATATATATAAGAAACGTCCCTTTTTCAGGTGACTGTGTTTTAAAGATAATTTTGTAAAATCCAAATAATCTTTACAGATCTTTATCGGAAAGGCTTAAATGATGTTTTTCATGCTTGCTCAATGAACCATGAACAATTATTGCACATACACTTGTGTAACAGTCCCTAAGACACGAACCGTTTACAGGCGGTAGGAGGTTAAGGTCACAGTTAATAAGTTAGGACACTAAAGAGACCTTTCTACTGAAAAACACCAGAAGAAAGATGTCTAGGGTTCCTGCTCACCTGCGTGAACATGCCATAGACCTGCTGCAGGGAGGCATGAGGACTGCAGATGTGTCCAGAGCAATAAACTGCAATGTCTGTAATGTAAGACGCCTAAGACAGTGCTACAGGGAGACAGGAAGGACAGCGGATCGTCCTTGCAGTGGCAAACCACGTGTAACCTTGTGTCCCCCCAAGATGTGATCGAGAACTTTCAAATGCCTTGTTGGAAGAGTGGAGGAACATCTCACAGCAAGAACTCATAAATCTGGTGCAGTCCATGAGGATGAGATGCACTGTAGTACTTAAATCAGCTGGAGGCCACACCAGATATTTACTTTTGATATTGACCCCCCTCGTCCCGCCCCCAAAATTTGTTCAGGGACTCATTATTCCATTTCTGTTCGTCAAATGTCTGTGAAACTGGTTCAGTTTATGTCTCAGTTGTTGAATCTTTTTATGTTAATACAAATATTTACATGTTAAGACATTTGCTAGACATTGAGTTTAGTTTGCTAATGAATCTGAGTAGAAAGTATAGCTCTGTACACTTCAAAATTCATCCTGTTACTTCTATCTGCAGTCACATCATCAATAAACACCAGTGACTCAGTCCCATTGGCAGCCATACATGCCCATGCCATAACACTGCCTCCACCATGTTTGACAGATGATGTGATATGCTTTGGCTCATGAGTCCTTTACTTCTCCATACTCTTCTCTTCCCATCATTCTAGTACAAGTTAATCATTCATCAGAAGTGGTCAGGCTTTTTTAATATTCTTAGGTTTTTAGTAAAGTCTAATCTGGCCTTTCTGTCCTTGCATGTACCAGAGGTTTGCATCTTGAGGTAAACCCTCTGTATTTACATTCTTGATGGTGTCTCTTGCTTGTAGACTTTGACGATGAAACACCTACCTCCTCCAGAGTGTTCTTGACTTGACTAGATATTGTGAAGGGTTTGTTTTCTTCACCAAAGGTAGAATTCTCAATCATCCACTTTAGTTGTCTTCCATGGTCTTCCAGGATCATTAACCTATATTAATCATTAAATAACTAAATACTGCTTACTTATAAATAGTTTATAACCAAACCTAAAATTAAAGGGTTACTGGAGAACTTTTTTTTTTTTTTTAATACAATTTGTTCTCACAGTATGAGTAGACTGTATGACAAAATTATTGGTACCCCTAAAGAATACAAAACACTTTCAAAAAAATATGTATTTTTTAAGTGAACTATAATTCTGTAATCTTTTTTCATATCTCTCTCTCTCTCTCTCTCTCTCTCTCTCTCTCTCTCTCTCTTTCCCTGTGATCCCACTGAGAGGATGTGACACTGCCCTGCTGGTTCTGTCCAAATTACCAGCAATCTCCATGTATCCCTGGCAACCACCTCAAAGGCCCTGTGTGTGTGTGTGTGTGTGTGTGTGTGTGTGTGTGTGTGTGAGTGAGAGAGAGAGAGAGAGAGAGAGAGAGAGAG
>JANDJT010000102.1:4041357-4053618 GCA_024331685.1 Stegophilus panzeri | reverse complement strand
TATATATATGTATATATATATGTGTGTGTGTGTATATATATATACTTGGTTCCACAAAAATCCAAAATAATCCACCTTAAGACATTCGTTAAGAGCAGATAATCTAATGTGAATGCCGAAAATTAGACAGTCTCTCTTTACCACCAATACGGATCAACAATTTTGATGACATCATGGTACACATCCATGGTACTAACTGTCAAGTAGCAGGGCAGTGGTGGCATGGCGGTTAAGGGTCTGGGTTACTGATCGGAAGGTCGGGGGTTCAAGCCCTAGCACTGCCCAGTTACCACTGGTGGGCCCTTGAGCAAGGCCCTAAACCCTCTCTGCGCTCTGACCCCAACTTCTTAACATTCTGGGGTTTGCGAAATTGTGCATATCATTGTGCATATGTATATGTGAGCCCGGGCTGTGTGTTGGCTATCTAAAAAGTGGGAGGAGCAACTCCATATGTGCTGTCCTGACTTCCTGTTACAGTGGAAATTATGTCAACACATCAAATAACGCTGTGTGTTTCAAGACACTTCATGGGGACTTTATAGCATTGTGAAGACATTTTCTCAGCATTGATTCGTACGGCACAAATCAGCACAAATGAATGGGATGATTTTAGGTGCCATTTATATCAAAGCTAACCCCATAATGGACATCTCTTATCAGTCAGTGCTTACTGGGTACTCCCAAATGGACTTTAGGGAAGATAACAGAATTGATAGAGAACATACTTTTGAATGTTTGATGTATTTCTCTGCATAGACCCACATAATAAATTAACACCTTTTTAAATCACTGGGTGTTTGTGTGTGTGTGTGTGTGTGTGTGTGTTGTTGTTGTTGATGATATGCATGTGATGACGTGACACATGTCCGTTCCGCTTTGCCTTGCATGTCCCTCAATCCCTCCATTATGATGCTTTAGAAGTTAAGAGGAAAGGTAAGATATGACATGGTCTTATCTGCTCATCTCCTCTCTTATCGGGCCCAATCGTTTTGGGTGTGCATTTGTGCATGCTGTTGGTGGTGGACTCCTTGTTTTCTAATCAGATTAACTGATTACTCTGCTCATGATGAAATCACTGTATAGTGCAAAACAGGTTTTTTCAAAATAAAGGCTGTTGCTATGTTCAAATGGGGTTGTATCTGTTGTGTTTACAAAAAGATTAAACATAAGACGCCTACAATTTTTTGACAGCTCTGATTGTGTTTACATGTTGTAGTGCCAATGCTAAGATTTTTCCCTCATTTTCACCCCAATGTGGTCACCTGTCAAATCCCACCCACTAGCCAGCTCTCTGCTATCACATGACAGCTACCAAACAGTGAGGCTAAGGGCTAACAAGTGCCTCCTCTGAGACATGTGAAGCCATGCTGCATCATAGGGCAACATAACACACTTGGAGGCAAACGCTGTTTGCCCTCTTCCACGTATATGAGCTCACAGATGTCTTTGTTCTCAGGTCTTTTAAGTCATTTACAAACAGTTGAGGTAAATGTTGATATTCTGAACAGTTTGTTCCACTGTCAGTCTCTTTGCCTTTAGACTTAACAGCTGCATGCAGTCCCCTCCAAAAGTATTGGAATGGCAAGGCCCTCTCTGGGTTTCGCCTGTGAAGACTGCATTTGTTGTAAAAAAAAAAAGGATAAACCAACATGAAGGCCAGAGAGCTGTCTTTGGCTATAAAGCAAGCAATTTTGAAGAAAAGAGGGAAAATTGAACAGCGCCACTGCACAAGTGTTAGCTATAGCCAATACAACAATTTGTAATGTCCTGAAAAAGAAAGAAACCACTGGTGTACCAACAACCAGACATTGAGCAGGTTGGCGAAGCAGTTGATGGTAAATAGTCTGCACTTATATGGCGCCTTTAATCTTAGCGGTTCTACAAAGCACTTTACACTGTTTCTCATTCACCTATTCACACCCACATCAATGGCAGCAGAGCTGCCAAGCAAGGCAGTAGCCTGCCATCGAGTGCAACTTGGGGTTCAGTTACTTGCCAAAGGATACTTTGGCATGTGGGGACAGGGGCCAGGGATCGAACCGACAACTCGCTCTACCAGCTGAGCCACAGCTGCTATGTTGATGACAGAAACATTGTGAAAGCTTTGACAAAAAACCCAAAAACAAAAGTGAGTGTTACCAACAACAACATATATAGGGCAGGGGTGAAGGTATCACAATCCACCGTTCATGGAGCAGAACTTCAAGAGCAGAAATATAGAGGCCATACCACAAGATGCACACCACTCATCAGCATTACGATTCAGAAAACCAGATTGGAATTGACAAAGAAATACAGAGATGAGCCACAAAAGTTCTGGAACCAAGATTAGCCTCCACTAAAGTGATGGAAAGGCCAAAGTGTGGAGAAAGAATGGATCTACTTGGAGGCAAACGCTGTCTGCTCTCTTATGCAAAACATACAAGCTCATCCATGAAACATGGTGGCGGTAGTGTCATGACTTGCGCTTGCATGGCTGCTTCTGGAACAGGTTCACTAATCTTCATTAATGATGTAACTCATGATGGTAGCAGCAGAATGAATTCAGAAGATTACAGGAACATTTTGTTTGCCAATTTACATAGAAATACATCCAAATTAATCGGGAGGAACTTTATCATGCAGCAATGATCCAAAGGACACCAACTCAACAAAGGACTTTATCAGGGGGGAAAAGTGTAAGATTTTAGACTGACAAAGTCAATCACCAGACTTTGACCAACTGAGCAGCATTTCATCTCCTGAAGAGGAGACTGAAGGGAGAAAACACCCGTAACAAACAACAACTGAAAGAGGCTGTAGTAAAAGCCTGGAAAAGCATCACAAATGAAGAATGCAACTGTTCTGTGATGTCAGTCGGTCACCTGCTTGATGTAGTTATTGCAAGCAAGGGATATGCAGCCAAATATTAAGTGTTATTTATGTTAAGACTATCTGTTCCTATACTTTTGCTCACATATAAATTGTTTAACACATCTAGATGTAAATACCAGGGAATTATATTCTAAAATTCTGATCATATTCATTTTTTGATCGCAAACCCAAATGTCTTCAGTGTATAGCACATCTTTACATTCTAATACTTTTGGAGTGGACTGTACAGTATATGTCAGCAAGCTGTATTGTTAGCTTATGAAAGAAACAGCTATACAATTACTGCAGAAGTCATTTAAAAAATTTATGACACCTCTGACTGAGTCGTGATGCAATATTGGCATTATTCAATATGGTGGAAACCGTGAATGTTCACTTAGTGGTCAAATTTTAGTTGTTCACAGTCATTTCATAGTGATTTACCGAGACATCTGAAGTAAATGTAATATTTCAAATGGTTTTGTTTCCACTGTCACTCTTCTTTTACTTTATATTGTTATTGTTTTACTTTATATTGTTTTACTTCTATATTGTTAGCTATATATATTATATATTGTTAGAAGTGCTAAAGCTACCTCAGAACTGGTGTTTATTGTGTTTACAAGATGAGTCCATATGAATAGCCCAGTTAAAATTTTCAGTGACAGTTCTCACCAAGTTCACTATTTGTTGACATTTCTCAACAATAGACATCCGACTAGTGCTCAGTGCTAAGTGTAATTGCAGTGGAATTTTACTTGTTTGAAGGCTTTTATTAACAATTTACCATCACACTTGAGAGAACTGTTGATATTCCAGACAGTTTTGTCACCTTTCCACTGTCACTCTGCCTTTACATTGTCAGTATAAAAGACTTAATAGATATGTGCGAACTAAATAATTAGCCGTAGTCCACATTTCCCAATTGCCAGGCAAGAGATCGGATGAAAGCACAAATTTATGACTTCCATTTGAACATTTGAACGTACTATATATATATATATATATATATATATATGTGTGTGTATATATGTACATATCCAACCTGCTTTGCATGGTTTTTCCTTAATTAATTACTATTAATTAATTCACTAACTCTTTTTTATTGTGTCATTACGGAAATTTATTAATCCTCCTGCATGATGGGTGATATAAGGGATGAAAGACAGAGATTTATAGTTTCAAGTTTTATGGTGATCAGTGTTTGTCTAATATTCCCTGCTGCTTCTCTTTCAGATGGGCTCCTACGACCTCATGCAATTAGATGACATGAAAACGTTTAAGGGCAAAAACGCTGCTCGCTATTCTTACTTGGTTGAGGGCCATGAAAACCCTTACTTCAGTTCAGCAGACGAGCAAACATCTTCATCCTGAGGAGAGAGAAGAGGAAACGAGAAGAGACTGGTTAATAAGTAGGACACTTGGGAAATGTAGGAGATGATGAAGAGGGGTGTAGTTTTTATTTTATTTTATTTTTTTTTTAAACAAATCCAAATGAGACTTTTTCGGAGTCTATCATACTCCAGTTTGTTCTCTGTTGAGGAAAATTTTGTTCTTTTTTAAAAATGTATATCAGTTCCTCCTTACAATCTCTTTTAATGTAAACCTATAAAATGCCTTTAACATATTGCTAGCATTGAGCTTACAGCTGCTTTCCGAAAGCCTCAACCCTCATATTATGTTCATTACTTTAGCAATGAATATCTCTTTGACCCAGGCCATGGCTTTAGATTCCAGTATACATTATGCTCTATGTGTCCATACATGTTTGTTGGAGTTGGTCCCCACTTTGCTCTTATAATAACCTCCATTCTTCTGGGAAGGCTTTCCACTAGATTCTGGAGGCATGTGGGGATTTGTATTCATCCAGCCTCAGCCTCACGAGTTTTAGTGAGGTCAAGCACTGATGTCAAGTGAGGAGGTCTGGTGTGTTCCAGTTCATTTCTAAGCTCTTCTGTGGGGTTGAGGTTAGGGCTCTGTTCAGGGCTCACTTGAATTCTTCCACATCAACCTTTAACATGCCTTTATGTACCTCGCTTTGTGCGTTGTCATGTTGGAACAAGCTTGTGCTCAACCCATTTGTTCTACTGAAGGAAAATCTTAATGCTAGAGCAAATAAAGACTATACAATTTTGTGCTTCCAACTATAATAAAAAAAACTATAGTTTGGAGAAGGTCCACATATGGGTGTGATGCTCAGGTGATGTATTGAATCTTGATTATAATAATTAGCTATAGAAACAAAATTGATGCTGATAAACAAACAAAATCTCTTCCATCATTTGGGAAATCCTCCTGATGGGTATGGGTGTGTGAGTGTGTTTGCAGGTGGAACTATAAATCAGAACAATGACAGCGACTCATGATACTGAATGAAATTAATAACTCTGGGTTACTATTATGAAACCAATGAGTCCAATTCAAGTGGAATTAGCCCCAATGGACATAAAATCCGCTCACTGATAGTCTACAGTCTGGGCTAGAAAGAAATCAGCCCAACCTCTACTCACAACCATTGGTGGTGCTGTTCTTGCTTCCACAAAAATAACAAATAAACAGTTTTAAGCTTTTTTTTTTTTTTTTTTTTTTTTAAACAGAAAATGAGATGATATAGATGCCAAAAAACATAACCTTATTTTTGTGAATTTTTTTCTTGAAAGACAGGCTTAGCCTTGGTAGCACATTTACTGTATACAGACCAGTCTTGAATCAGAGAAATCTTTTTGTTGTTATTAATCACTTTTATTTCACCTTTATATTCTCAGGTGAATATGATCAGGGCTCCTTTTCCCCAAAATACTGTAAAGTTAATATAATCGTAACTGGTGTGCTCATTGTGATGCTTGCTCTACCACTGAATGATGATGTTTGTACAGTGCATTGCAAAAGTATTCACTCCCCTTGAACATTTCCCCCTTTTGTTGTGTTACAACCTGGAAATAAAAAGGATTTAATTGTGATATATTGCATGAATCTACACAAAATATCCTTAACATTGAACTGGGAGAAAAATCAATACAGTTTGTGAACAGAAAAGTAAAATAAAAATGGAAAAGATGTGATTGCATAAGTAAATGATGTGAAACCCCTAAATTTGTTCTGGTGCAAGCAGTTGGAATAAGAAGTCACATAATTAGCTGAGAGTTTGTTCCGGGAAAGTTCTGGGTATCAGGTTGAATAAAAAAAAAAAAAAAAGAAAACATTAAATCCACTATTAAAACACGGAAAGAAAAACTACGAGGAGACCTTCCACCAAGAGTCTTTGATTTATTTTTTTTTGATTGTCAGCCCTGAACATTTACATTATAAACTTTATTTTGGGGGAAAAAAAAAAAAAAAAAAGATTTGTAATGGTTTTAATGGTTGTAATGGTGGTTTGCATTATAACTGTTTGGTTGGACATACATTTGAATAATTGTTTGCACATGGTGTGTGTTTGATTTTATTTATTTCATGTTTTTTTTTATTACGCTGTTGCGATTGTGACTCTGAAGCACCTCATCGGTGTCATCGTTACCATTTACCAATTTTAATATTGTCTTGAACAACAGCAAGAAGTGTCCAATGTGTAGAACAAACTGCTTTAGAAATAGCGTAACTCTTTACAATAACAGTCCATGAATAATCATGTACTAATACCTGAATTAATACTTACTTAAAATATGAACTAATGATGAGTTAAGGCATGTACTAATCACAAACTAATGAAGCGCGAACCTTAACTAAGACAGGAGTCTTATGAATTCATGCGTAAATAACGTCCACCTTAAGTACATCTTTATTAGTTAATGTATTAATTAACATGCAGGGGTAAACTAAATCAAACACACTCTATAGGAAAGAATATGATGATATTTTGAGGGGCATTGACCCAAAACATGACCGAGGGCACAGAGAGAAATGGGTGACTGTTCATAAGGATTTAAAGCCGGGAGACCTGATTGACACAGACGCAGTAAAGCAGTCAGAATAAACACGGCGACATCTCAGACTAAAACACCGGAAAATAAACTTATAGCACAATGGTTTTAAATGTTAATAGATAATAGCATTTGCTAAATGAATAAATGTTACTGTTTTAATTTCACCCTTGTGGACCGAGCCACCCAGAGCACGTACTAGTACTACAGTGGGATTTGAAATGAAAAAGAAAAATGGATGGAGAGTGACGCAAAACGGGTTGAGATGAAATGATTGGTGTTTATTATTAGTGCGTCTTTCTATGTTCGATAATGAGGAACAATGTCAATTATCAAAGTAATCCGGCGCCATCCAGTGATGTTTGTGTACGCAGCTGCATACGGCAAATTATATAAACAATTTGAAGTGATGCACGTTTAATTCATGTTCTTTCTTATAGAGTGTGTTTGATTTGGTTTACCCCTACATGTTAATTAATACATTAACTAGCATACATGTACTAACATTTACTTAAGGTGGTTGTTATTAACACATCGTAGTTAAGGTTCGCTCTTCATCAGATCGTGATTAGTACATGGCTTAACTCATCATTAGTTCCTATTCAAGTAAGTATTAATTCAGGTATTATTAAAGTGCTAGCAGAAATAGTAAAAACATCACGGTGGCTAATGAGAGAGCCTTTAAATCAAAAGAATTTTTGTTTTTCAGCATTTTCTGAATGTTGGAATCCAACTCATCGCATTTATCATCGCCACTATTACTGAATCAGGACCAGATTTAATCACTGTTGTACTGTGACTGTTTTATTGTTTTCATTTCGTCTTTTTGTCTACTTTTGCACTTTTTTTTTTTGCACACATTTTAGGACGCTATAAATAAGGCTTCACGATATGGACAGAGTATTACATCGCAATAATTATTACTTATGAAAAAATTGTGGTTTAAAACTATTAAATAATATATTGTGTAGCCTTAGTTATAAGTGAATGTTTAAGAAGGGCTGGAGCTCGTTGTTCAAGGGCTCGTGATTCGTTTCTCCAAAGGGACTTGTTTATGTGCACACTCTGGTATGAATTTCTGGTATTTGTTTCTGTACGCTTCTCAGTGCTCCTTTACACGTAGGAACTTTATGCACAGATAAGCATTTCATTTATTGCAGTAGCAGTGCCAATAATGAAAACTTTATATAGACATACATATTAATATCAGTTTCTTTCATTCAAATGTCTACAAATGTGTTGTTTTTTTTAAATGTAAATCTTTTTTTTTTTTTTTGTAAATCATTTTTGTAAATTGATGTTCCAATTTAAAATATGCAAAAGACAAATAAATTTATTTAGATAACCGAGTTGTACATTCTTAGTCATTGTATATAACGCCCAGATGTTCCAAAACACAAGCTATAAGAATTTATAGAGAATTTCTTTCTTTCTTTCTTTCTTTCTTTCTTTTGAAACAACAGCACAATCTAAGTGATTATTTTTCTTCAGAAGAGGCATACATGTATTTTTCTTCATCTCTCCCCTTAATATTTTTAAACAAGAGTCAGTCCTGTGGTCAGGTATTGAGTTCCTCTCTTAGTTATGTAATAGTGTCCAGTAGGCTGTGCATTTTTCTTAAAAATAGGACACTGCGTTAGGTTTCCCCAAAGATCTAACAAGTTCAAGATATACAGTATATATCCCACTGTCACGTTACAAAGTAGAATTTCGGAAGCGAGTGCAGATTGTCAAACATTTAATAACCAGTAAACACAAACAAAGAACTCTACAACAAACATACAAAACACCGTGGCAAAAACCAAATACGGTGGCATAGACAAAAACATTGGATAAACAATAAAGTGAGACAAGGAAAGCAGTGCAAACAGTGGCATATACACTAGTGTGCTCATTAACCGAAACGTAAATCAGGTGCAGGTGGTCATGTGACACAGATGAGTATGGTGCAGTGGCTGCTGGGAAATGAAGTCCAGAGTTCCCTTGTTGATACATGACACCCACAAAACCTTATCTCAAGTTAGGAAATTTTTTACCTAGCCAAAAATCAGTTGTAATGTCTTGTTACCATTGTCAGACTTAAATTGAACACCTCATTAAATAATATAACACCTAAATGCAAATTTAAGTTATAGCTCATTAGCTAGGGTTATAAAACGTCAAATAAAAAAAATTCTCTAAAATTTAGAAATAAAAGACAAAAAGGCATGCTGGTACAGGAGAATAATCAACGACAGAGTGATGTGTTGTGGCCCGGCATGAAGAGGACTCACTGTTACCATCCCGAAGTGGTTCAGTTTCCTATAACGGCATGTCCTGAAGTGTTTTATTTCTTTTAAACAATGGCATTTTGCCAACACCAACCATTTTTTTTATTTTATTAAAGAACGACACTGTATTTTTTTTTTACGTTTATAGTTGCATTTAATGTTGTGGAACGCTGTGTTATCACTTACTATAGACAGTCCCTTCTCTCACTAGTGTCTAGTATTTTTCAATGTTCAGAAGAAACTTTGAAACTGGTCAGATAATTAAGTATAAACGTGATAGTATTGTAAAGGTTTGCTGCAGTTGTTTACAGTATACATAAAACGTACATTACGTGGGAAAACAGAATAAACGTTATGCTACTTCCCAGTTTCCAGTTCAGCTAAACACTATGAAATGAGCATAATTTAAACAAACAAACAAACAAACAAACAAACAAATAAATAAATAAATAAATAGGTTCATTTGTCAAATGAGGCTTTTAGGCCTACTAATCCAGGCATGGAATTATAACAAAAACTCCTGCACACACACACACACATACACATACACACACACACTCTGTCAGGCCCTATATCTTCCGCTGCAGTAAATCATCCAGGCGGTTTGGAGACGTGATTTCAGTCTTGGTCTTGGTGCCCAGCCGAGTAATAACTGCACTCATATACAGCATAAGAAGCGCTCCTTTAAATTGACATTGTATGTGGTTTTTGCTGCAAAACAGGAATATAAAATTCAGGTCACGAGTCTCTGAGTCAGCTCTCCTGAGTTCTGTGCTACCCAGTGTTGCTGTCTCACAGCTCCATGGTCCCCAGTACGATCCTCAGTTCAGGTTACCGTCTGCGCTGAGTTTTGCATGTTCTCATCTCCGTGTCGATGTGGGCTTCCTTTGGGTTCTAGGTGTCCTCCCCACCTCATAACATCATGCAGGTATGACAGATGCACCAATAAACAACAACAACAACCCATGAGTCAGCAGACTACGCAGCAGCACTCATGAGTCAGCTAGACAGGTGAGAAAAAGGAATTTCTCCAGGGTCCTGTTATAAAACATGCACAGTGCTATTAGGATGCATTACAGCTATTTTAGACAACATCATTCATTTATATCGTATATTCAGCGCCAGATGCCAGAGAAAACCCACACGGACACGGGGAGAACATGTGAAACTCTGGATAGACTGTAACTCGAGCTCAGGATTGAATTGGGGACTCTACACTACCTGCTGCGAATATAAATAGTATTATTAAAGACTGAGATAATCCTAGATTTTGGACTTATATTAGATTATAGATATTGAAAGATACTGATCTTTTACACAGGGTTCTTTTGTTCTGTATTTCTGTAGCACGTTAATGCATTTTCCGTCTGAAGAAGCGAAGCATAAAAACCCGTCTAGCCCAGTTTTGGAGAAAATTCCGGATGCTGGCATGAGTAATGATGCTTGTTTGCTTGCTAAATCTCTCCCTTTGTCCATCCCTCCTTCTGTGTGTGTGTGTGTGTGTGTGTGTGTGTGTGTGTGTTCACAGGCGGTAAGACTCTTTCCCACAGAGACAGGGGGGCGAATCCGGGTTAACAGATGCCGCCTGAGAATCAATTAGACAGAAGCCCGTAATAACCTTCATGACCCCGAACGAACTCTACACTAATTAATGAGGGAGTAATACTGTACACATGGCGTCAGTCTCATACCGGGCCACTTCATCATGACTCCCACACAACACAGTGCAGTATTCTCCATGTCCATCATGAACAGAAATGTGTACACACATTTTGTTTAGACTCACAAATTGCCACTCCAGTCCTGTTCTATTTACATATGGAGTTGTCGGTGTGTTTCCTGATTCAGTTCAATCTGATTCGTTTAGCATCGTCACAAAGCAGCTTTACAGAAATCCGGATGGAGGTCCCTGATGAGGTGTCAGAGCTGACAGTAATGAGGAAAGACTCATGGTGAGGAAGAAACCTTCTTGAGACACCAGACCCTACAGGGAATATGCCTTCTTTTGGGTGACTCCGGATCGTGGGATTATAAATCATTACAATATACAGGTGTAGAAGAGTAAAGACAAACAGTACGGTGTGTTGAAAGGATTGTTCTCTGTCTACTGCATGTGTGATTATCAAAGATTATATAGACTATAATTTCACTGTGTTTTTGGGTACTGAGAATAAAAAAAAAACAAACCCCTGTTTACTCAAAACCCTGCCGAAAAAAACCCCCAAACAATAGTCGCCATCATAGAATTTGTATTGGTTTTAATGGTTATAATGGGAATTGTATTGGTTTTGATGGAAACTGTAATGGACCCTATGAGTCTATACTGGTAATTTGTAGCTTTCAAATGGTGGCATGTTTTACCTAGTGGATATCATCAAGGACCAACTTCCTTAATAAGTCCTACCATGTAATGGAAACCATTTGGTAATGTTTTTATTCTTTAATAGATGATGGTTTGTAATGGTATTTGTAGTGGAAACCATTCAAAGTTTTGTGATGGTTTCTATTGTATTTTTTTTTCCAGCAGGGTTGTAAAAGAAGTCAATAATTTTAAATGATTAAAAAAATATATATATAATTTATAATTTCTATGAACGCTTATTATCCAATCCAAACTTTTAAGTAACTTTTGGTTACCAAGGCAACCTTTATCAGAACTGCTATACCATTTTGCCACCCATGGTCAAACGATGGAGCTAGTCAATTTGTTCGCTTTCTTGTTTCCGCATGTTGATGTATTTGAAATGAGTGGCTAGCTAGCTTGTATCTAGGATAAGAAGGGTTATGCTAACACATTCAGTTGTTAGCTCATTAATGCTAGCAAGGAAAACAGTAGCCTTTTCTCCTCAAGTGGTCGAAACACCAACCTTTTTTTTATTTTTTTATTTAAGAAAGCAACTCAGAGGATCACAGTTAGGCTATTCACCATGCTAAGTAGCCTAATGATATAAGTTGAGTAAGTTGTCACTTATGGGCCTGTGTTAGCAATATAACTCAAACAACGACAACCATACAACTGGAACCTTTGGCACTGGATTGGTGGCCAATGGAAAGTTTTGTGTTCAAGTGGAAAAAGGTCCGCAGATGCAGATGCAGATGTCACTGTCACTGTCACTGTCTCTCTCTCTCTCTCTCTCTCTCTCTCTCTCTCTCTCTCTCTCACACACACACACACAGGAAGTGAGTTGAGCACTAGACTGGACTAGATTGGAGATTGG
>JANDJT010000102.1:3949822-3979722 GCA_024331685.1 Stegophilus panzeri | reverse complement strand
GATCTTGGCTTTCAATAGATTCAGGTGTGGCTTCTGCTTGGTTGGAATGAAAACCTGCACCCACACCGGCCCTTTCCAGATAAGATTGCCCACCCCATATTTAGAATCAGCATCTTTCTTTTTTTTTTTTTACCCACCAGTTCATCTGATGTTCTTTAAGGTCATAAAGTCCACAGTGAGTAAATAATTAAAAGTTTGCTGACGATGTGCAAGCTAGCAAAATCACTGGGTAAAGCTGGACCTCTTCCTAATGCTTTTAAATGCAAGCAATCTTATTAAAAACATTCCAAGCCCTGATTTGCTATGATCCCAGATAAAGAGACTAATTTTCTTGTGCAATTTAAATTAAGAGTAAGCGCTGTTAGGGTAAGTGTTGTTGGTGATATATGAAGAATAATCATGTTAATTGCCGTCATGGGCAAAGTAGAGGGATTAAAATGAGATTGTTTTTTACATTCACCTTCAAAATTAGATGTAAAGTGTAATGGCAATTAAAAGTAGTAAAACCTTTTACAAAATCAATTAAAAAAAAAATAGACAAGTCTGCATTCTGTTTGTAAATAAATGTAAATAAACCCTTTTTACAGGCTGTTTAAACATTTCTTCAGATGTGATAACATCACGGGTAACATCAAATGAGGAGTTTTCTTTGGCTTCTCCTGGTTA
The DNA here is from genome assembly GCA_024331685.1 of Stegophilus panzeri. Lineage (NCBI taxonomy): Eukaryota > Metazoa > Chordata > Actinopteri > Siluriformes > Trichomycteridae > Stegophilus > Stegophilus panzeri. Next base: position 3,979,056 of record JANDJT010000102.1, on the reverse strand, counting down.
AAAGTCGAGAGTTGCAAGTTGAACGTTGCATAAGGCTCAAACTTATGAGGAATCAAACACAAAATAGGTTAATACAGTTGGTAACAGTTGTAGGACCAATGAAGGAGATAAGACTAAAACCACAACAAAGACACATGGACAACTAAAGGAGTGAAAGCAGTCCGCATGGTGTCCAATGACAAGGGGGGGAATTTGTGAAAATTTGCATGGACATCAAAATGTAGTATGGCGTTTTGCATAGAAATGACTCAAATTTTATATTTATAGTGCTGTGAAAAAGTATTTGCCCTGATTTCTTTTGTTTTTGTCTAAGAGAAAACAAAGGCAACCTGAGTAAACACAAAATGATAATGTTATTTATTGAAGCAAAAAAATAAAATAAAAAAAATAAATCCAATACCAACTGGACCTGTGTGAAAACGTATTTGCCCCACTAAGTCCCCAAAATGCATTACTGCAAACCCTGTTCAATCAAATCAACACTTAAATAGAACTTTTTCAACAGCGTGAAATTGGTTAAAAGGTCTTACCCAGTAACACACTATGCCGAAGTTGAAAGAAATTCCAGAAATAATGAGGAAGAAGGTAATTGAAAGAGATCAATCTGGGAAAGGTTACAAAGCTACTTCAAAGGCTCTGGGACTCCAAAGAACCACAGTGAGAACCATTATCTCCAAATGGAAAAACTCGGCACAGTAGTGAACCTTCCCAGAAGTGGCCGACCTTCCAAAATTCCTTCATGAGCATAGTAACGACTCATCCTGGAAGTCACAAAAGAGCCAAGGACAACATCAAAGGATCTCCAGGCCTCTCTTGCACTGGAGTCATGAACAGGTCACTGTTCATGACTCCACTATCAGAAAGACACTAGCAAAAATGGTATCCATAGAAGAGTGGCAAAGTGAAAACCACTGCTAACCCAGAACAACAAAAAGCCTTGTATGAATTTTGCCAAAACACACCTTGATGATCCTCAAACATTTTGGGAGAATGTTCTGTGGATTGATGAGTCGAAAGTGGAACAGTTTGGAAGACAGGCGTCCCGTTACATCTGGCGTAAACCAAACACAGAATTCCACAAAATGAACATCATACCTACCGTCAAGCATGGTGGTGGAAGTGTGATGCTGTGGGGATGCTTTGCTGCTTCAGGGCCTGGGCAACTTGCAATAACTGAAGGAAACATAAATTCTGCTGTCTACCTAAACCTAAAGGAGAATGTCCGGTCTTCAGTCTGTGAGCTGAAACTCAAGCACAAATGGATTATGCAGCAAGACAATGATCCAAAGCATAGGAGTAAATCCACCTCTGAATGGCTCAGAAATAGCTAAATTAAAGTTTTGGAGCAGCCTAGTCTAAATCCTGACTTGAACCAATTGAGATGCTGTGGCAATTTATTGCTGCTAACGGTGGCACGATCAGATTTTAAGTTTAAGGGGGAAATTAGTTTTTCACATGGATGACAGGTGTTGGACAACTTTTTTTGCTTCAATTAAAAAATAATAATAATAATAATAAAAACAGTATTGTGTGTTTACTCAGGTTGTCTTTGTTTTATGCTGTATTTCATTTGAAGATCTAAAACTATTTGGTATGAGACACACAAAAACAGAATAAATCAGGACAAATACTTTTTCACAGCACTGTATTAGTAACATAATTATCAATATTAACAAAAAGTATGCTTTTAATTTGTTCGCTCATGTACTTGCATTTATTTGAATGACACAGTCCTTTGTATACCCTGGTAATAATCCCATGTTTTAGTACATTTTTACATAATTGTATGCAAATGGACAAATAAGCAATACACCAATGTGTGGAGGAAAGAGCTTAGTTTATTGTCAATCTTAAGATGAACACATTCATGTTTTGCTTCTCCTTATGAAGTGTTACTAATAACCACAGAAAACAGAAAAATACAGAAAGGAGTACTAAAGAGTAGGCAAAGACTCGGGAAACTTTATTTTAAGTTCAACACTTTTCTCCATAGAGGCTTTTAAAATTGCTTCTGCATCGTAAACTGATGTCATTTTGGGCACTCCATGGGCACCACATGAAACATTCATACCCATCTAATAGTTTTTGAATTATCCGCCAACTGGGTGGCTATCTGTACTTTATTAATCTATTTATCTGTGAAGGTGTATAGCTACTGTATGTAAAGGTTAGAGCTTCTTTTAGAGATCCTGAGGTGTTTAGAGAACAGTTTTCATTTTAGGGGCTTGTGGGTTAACCGACTTTGCTGAAAATTCCTCTGGTGACTTGTGCAGGTCAGAAGTCAGGAATTCAGACTAAAGCTGCAATATTAGGTGCTTTTTACCTTATAAAAGAAATAAAAACACACAGTATATCAGTGAAAGAGACCTGAACTGTCTTTTGTACAGAAAAAAAGTTATCTACATGTTAAGTTCTTCTTGACGCTAACCTCCTGACATTGTGCCTGATTTATCCGAGTGCATTTGGTTCTAGTTCTGCTTAAAGTAATTTCATTTCCACATCGAACCTGACCTTTCTATATAGACATGTGATGTGATGTTACCTTTCCTTTCACAAGGCCTGTTTGATATAAACACACACTAGAATTGGAAATCAATCCAGTGATTGTAATTTGACACTAGAACTTGAACTGACTTGACCTTTTCTACTTGATTTGAAAGAAATGCTCGAACTTTGTTTGTCTTTGACCTTTTTATAATCCAGAGACATTTGTGCATCTGGATGGAAAAAATTGCAGAGTGTCTTTAGGTACTAAATCGGAGTGTACTCCGAACATGGAATCTTACCAATATTCCTTACCTTATTATTATTATTCCCTCTAGGTCTTCCCTGTAAGTTAAGCCATTAAGCCTTAATCGTGGGATAACTTTCATAAACAACACCTCAAGGGTAAATCTGAGAAAAAAAACAAAAACAAAGAAAGAAAAAACCTGGGGCTTCTGCTTGTTTAAGGAGTCCGAAGAAAATGATTGATTTTGTTATCACAGACAGAGAATTTCAGTTGGCATGAGCTTGAAGCATAAAACTTTCTCTGCATGGACACAGTAAACCTTCTTTCACTTATTAAACCAAACAACCGACAAAAAAAACCATTATAACCATTATAATCATGGGGAGTTATTGGACCAGACCAAAGAAGAGGCACTGTTCTTAAGTGTTTAAATTTCCATTCAACTTAATGTCTCCGAAAAGTCAATGCCATTCTGGCAATAGCAACTAACTGCAAGAGTGGATTAAAGCTTTGATGCTGAACGCATCCGTATGTTTAGCTGTCTTTAAGAAAGCTCGCTATTCAGGCACTAATCTTGTTTTTAGCACAGTGCTGTTGAATTCTCAAATCTGTTTGGGCAAAGGGTGTTGATTGGTTTTCTTTAGCAGCCAGCAGTTTAGCTGCAATATAGAGTGGATATAAAAAAGTCTTCAAACCCCTGTTCAAATGGCAGGTTTTTGTGAAGTAAAATAATAACACTGAGATAAATCATGTCAGATCATTTCCCACTTTCAGTGTGAAATGGCAAAGTATACAAATAAAGTGAAAAACAATCAGAAATGTTTTTTTAGGGAAAAAGGGAAGATTAAAAAAAAAAAAATTATTATTATTATTATTTTTTTTTTTACAATAAACTAGTTATATAAGTGTGCACATTCCTAAATGAATACCTTGTTGAAGCACCTTTTATTACTCCACTTTTGTAAGGGCATGCTTTGTAGTTGGATTCAGGTCTGGGCCCTGGCTAGGCCGCTCAAAAACATTGATCTTCTTTTGGTTAAGCCATTAGTTTGTTGATTTGGATGTATGCTTTGGGTCATTATCGTGCTGAAAGCTTTTGCACTAAAATTTGACTGGTATGATTCTCTCCACCTTGAAAAAAACCCCAGTTCTAGTTAAAGAAAAGCTGCTGTAAAGCATGATGCTGCCACCACCATGCTTCACTGTGGGTATGGTGTTCTTTTAGTGATGTAGTTTTTTTTTGTTGTTGTTGTTGCACCAAACATACATTTTGGAATTGTTATCATCAGACGATAACACTTTTGCCACATGATTTGGGGTGATTTATTTGCGTTTGGATGTTTTTTGTGAGAAAGAGCTTCTGTCTAGCCAGCCTACCCCATAGCCCAGACATGTGAAGAATATGAGAGATTGTTGTCACATGTAGAGAGTAATCAGTACTTGTTAGATATTCCTGCAGCTCCTTTAATGTTGCTGTAGGTTTCTTGGCAGCCTCCCTGGTAAGTTTGTGTCTTGTCCTTTTATACATTTTGAAGGAACTTCCTGTTCATGGTGATGTCACTGTGGTGCTCCATTTTACCCACTTGTTGATGGTGGCCTTCACTGTGCTCCATGGTATATCTAATGATTTGGAAATTTATAATTAATTTATAACCCTCTCCCGATCGATACCTTTCAACAAGTGAAATACCATGCATGCTTTGTAAGCTCTTTGCGGACCATGGCTTCAGCAGTCAGATGAAATCAATAAGATGTGAAGAAAATCCTACAGAAACAGCTGGTCTTTATTTGGGGTTAATCAGAATAATTTCACTGCTGACAGCTGTATGATAATTACTTTTGAACATGAGATTGAATGTGATTGGTTCATTCTGAAAACAGCCACATCCCCAATTATAAAAGGGCATGTACACGTATGCAACCAGGTTATTGTAACTTTATATTTCTTGAAACCCTTCCAAACAACTTATGGTGATGTAGGTGACTTTGGATTGTGGTTTTGGAGACTTTCTGACCCCAAGACGCAACTAACTTCTGCAATTCTCCAGCTGTGATCCTTTGAGATTTTTTGGTCACTCAAACCGTCTTCTTCACTGTGGGTTGAGACGATATAGACACACGTTCAATTCCAGGTTGATTCATAACATTTCCAGTTGACTGGAACTTCTTAATTATTACCCTGATCGTGGAAATGGGCATTTTCAATGCTTGTGCTATTTTCTTATAGCCACTTCCTTTTAATTTTTGTGAAGCTCAAAAACATTTTGCCGCCATTTGACGAGATAAGATTTTAGTCTCATGACTCAGTTGTTCAGACAGCCAGAGTAAGTTCAGATAAATGTTCTGATATATGTCTTCAGTGTACCTTGAGGGATGGTTGATCAAGTCAAGCAGTGCTACAGGCTTGACGGAAAGTGGTACTGAGCGGGGCTTGATCAGTGCCTTCAGAAAGGTGGGGACTAGTTCATTTTTAGTTTTGTAGACAAGCATCGGTAACACAGTAATGAGGTGATGTGAGAGAACTTTGGGAGTCTGAGAACAAGTCTTATAGCTGCATTCTGGATCATTTGCAGGGCATTTGATGGCACACAGGGGATGTCTTGCCAAGAGTGAGTTGCAGTAGTCCCATCTTGAGATAATAAAAGTCTGAACTAGCACCTGAGTGGCCTCTTTTGGAGAGAAATGATCCTGAATGGATGAATCTTCTGATGTTGTAAAGGAGAAACTTGCTCGACGGTGTCAAGTTATTATTATAACCATTTTTGCTACAGAGTTTTCCATTTCCATTTCCATAGGCTCAAAAGTAATTGGATAAACTAACAATTTCACATATAAGGATTATTTTTCTCCATACTCTTCTCTTCTGGTACAAGTTAACCTTGGTTTCATCTATCCAAAGAATCTTGATCCAGAACTGGTCAAGCTTTTTTATTTTTAATAGCAAAATCTAATCTGGTCTTTCTGTTGTGTTACCAGTGGTTTGCACCTTGAGGTACACCCTCTGTATCTACTTTCATGAAGTCGTCTCTTGACAATGTCACTCCTACCTCCTCCAGAGTGTTCTTGACTTGGTTAGATGTTGTGAAGGGGTTTTTCTTCACCAAGGGAAGAAATCTGTGATCATCCACTTTAGTTGTCTTTCATGGTCTTCCAGGCCTTTTGGTGTTCCTGAGTTCACCAGTGCATTCCTTCTTTTTGAGAGTGTACCAAATTGTTGATTTGGCCACTCCTAAAATCTCTGCTATGTCTCTGATTTGAGTTTGGTTTGTTTTGTTTTTATCAGCCTAATGATGGCCTCCTTCAGTTGCATTGAGATCTCTTTGGACAACTTATTATGAGTTCCCCAGAACAGCTACCAAATGCAAATTCAATGCTTGGAATCAACTCCAGACCTTTCATTTCCTTAATGTATCATGAAATAATGAGGAAACAGGCCACACCTGGCCAAGAAACTGCTTATCAGTCAATTGTCCAATTACTTTTGAACCTGTGAAAATGGAGAGACTCTGTGAAATAAAATGTCTGTAATTCCTAAACCGTTAATGCAATATTTTTGTTAAACCCCTTGAATTAAAGCTGAAAGTCTACACTTCAATCACTTCAATCTTGATTGCTTCATTTCAAATCTACTGAAGTAATGTACGGAAGCAAAATTAAAAAAAAAAATTGTGCCACTGTCCAAATATTTATGGACTTGATTGTAGCTAAGGGGTGGCCAGAGTTGTCCAGTGCCACCCCTCGTAATAGACTGAAACTAAGAGTAATAACAGAACGCACACTACAACATCTCTGGGAAGTTTGAAAGTTAATTTTATCACTGTCCAATGATGTGGATTGTCAGTGTTATGAGTGCACTCTCATGCAAGAAGTAAGCAAGTTTAACTTTCTAACACAGAAGCGAATTATTCCCTAACCCCAGTAATTCATAGTGCTAGTGTAGGTCAAAAGATGTAGCCTAATGTTGGCTTGCTAGATGACAAAGAAGTGTTGCTTAGGTGTTTCTTCTCTGTCTGATGGTGATTCTAATCTTTTCAATGGATGTATGGATTAGTATTTTGCCCCACCTTAGATTGCAAAGTCATCGGGTCTAACTTGGACACCTCATTGTAAAAAATTCGGCTACACCTGTGGTAACTGAATAATTTTCCAACGGGTTTCACTGTAGTTATGAAATAATTCCTAATTCATTTGCTTTATATGCCAGCCTGGGAAGATGAAAAAGAATGCAAAAGAAACCTAATCATTCATACTGAATTATAACCTAGGACTTTAAAGGAAGAAATATACTTAGAACTAAATGCAAGTATAAATTTTAATTGGAACTTTTGTCTGAGTACAGGGAGTAACCTGTGACCTACGCATGGATGTGAGGGAATATTACTTCCTCTTTAGTTTAAGGTCTTTATAAAACATGAAGGGGTTTATAAAAAAAAATATTATTTTTTAAATATAAAACTATAATGAATTTATAAGTCATATACAAAAACGAATGAATGTTTATGCAGACATTTGCAACCTAATGCATACGGTTTTCCTCCTGTGGAGCTCTGTGTTGTGAATTTTTAATGCAGGAATATATTATTTAAAATAAATATTAAGTAGGTCCTTAAGGAGGGACTTTTTAAAAAATAAATTCCTACCAAAATATGACTGACAAAGTAATTTGCCAAACCTTTAATGCTCTCTCCGGGGTAATGTGCCAATACTGTAAGAAACAACAAAGGGTTCTAAGTAAAGAAAACAACTGCTCTTGGTCTGGTGCGCTGACTGAGCATGAATCATTAATGATTAGTCAGTTTTTTGTTAACACAATTGTTTTCAATTCGTGACCCCATGCTGAACATATTTTCTGCTTCCCTGCACCACCACACCTGACTCATGTTCTAAAGGACTCGCTAATGACCCGATGAGGTGAATCTCAGATGAGATGAGGTAGGATGAACACAGAAAGCTGTGATACAAGGGGACAAGAGTGTAGCTGAGAAACACTGGGCTTACGCAACGGGCCGCAATGTTGAGGCTCTGTTCTGACTGCTATTGATCTGAGTTTACTTGAGCAACACAGAAACCATGTCTTTGCTTGGACTTGTGCCTAAGACATGATGTAATACTCAGGAACATTTAGTGTTTTCAGTCTCAGCCATAAAAAAAAAAATCTGATGCATTATGAACTGTAAAATGGACATATAGTTGCATATTTACGTATAACTATTCACATAGCACAGCTTGTTAAAGGGAATTAAAGGGAAGCATTAAACATCGTATGACTTTATTCGTGGAATGGAATTCACCTATGTTGCCTTTGCTCATTCAAATCCGTGAATTACTTATATGAGTAAACACTCTTAAGTTATGCTTTCTATGATGGCATTTTAAGGCCACTTAATATATTATATGGCCAAATGTTTGTGGACACCTGACAATCACACCTATATATAGGCCTTCCCCAAAAATGTTGCCACAAAGTTTGAAACAGTTGTATAGAATGTCTTTGTATGCTGTAGCTTTACAATTTCCCTTCACTGGAAATAAGAGGCCCAAACCTGTTCCAGCATGACAGTGTTCCTGTGCACAATGTGAGCTCCTTGAAGACATGGTTTGCCAAGGTTGGTGTAGAAGAACTCGAAAGTTCTGCACAGAGCCCTGACCTCAACTCCTCTGAAAACATTTGGGATGAACTGGAATGCTGACTGCATCGTAAAATCAGTGTCTGACCTCAGTAATACGCTTGTGGCTGAATAAATACAAATCCCCACAGCCACACGCCAAAATCTAGTGGAAAGCCTTCCCAAAAGAGTGGAGGTTATTATAACAGCAAAAGGGGAACTAAATCTGGAATGGGATGTTCAACAAGTACATATGGATGTGATAGTCAGATGACCCCAAAATCTTGGCTATATATAGTGTATTTCAAGAACAAAGTAACACAAAATGGTACATATATCCGAGCAATGTGTGTGTGTTAAAATGGGGGAGGTTGAGGATTTGGCGGAGTTGTTGTCTCTTTTGTTGAAGGAGAAATCACAGGCAATGGTTGTCTTCAAGGCTATCGATAGCTATCGATCTGCGTGTCATTCAATGAGGGTGTGTAGTTTCGCAGGGTACAATGAGAATCATGATTAAATTGACTGATCCCAAAGGAATGACTCTTTGGCTCCCTCTGCTTCGAGGCCACAGTGTGTTACGGCATTATTGGACTCATACGATAAAAAATATGATAAGCCTTACGGTGAATCAGTATGCCATAACTCACTGGGGACTCGACTGCTGTACTGAGTGCCCTGGAGTTATATCTGTTACACCACAGATGTAACTACAAGATAGCCTTGAAGGTGACCACTGCATGCAATTTTCCCATCGACAAAAGTGGTAAACGGTCTGCACTTATATAGCGCTTTTTAACCTTAGCGGTTCTACAAAGCGCTTTACTGTTTCTCATTCACCCATTCACATGCACACTGCCACACCAATGGCAGTGAACTACCAGGCAAGGTGTTAGCCTGCCATTGGGAGAAACTTGGGGTTCAGTGTTTTGCGAACCGCCAATCCTGCGATTAGTGGACAACCCGCTCAACCACCTGAGCCACAGCCACCCAACAGAAACTTTCCTCCAAGTTCATATAGTTTTTCTTTCTAAATAAATCATTTTAAAGTTGTCAAGGTTCCACTTCATAGTGGAACCATCGTGGTGAAAGGATTAGCCGCTCAGCAGTATGATACTGAACGTTGCCCAGGGTGCGCCAGGGGAGGCTCGTTCCGTGCACACACATTCACACAACCATTCATACACTTCGGACACTTTAGACATGCCAATCCGCCTACCATGCATGTCTTTGGAGGACTGGGGGAGGAAACCGGAGTACCCGGAGGAAACCCCCGTAGCATGGGGAGAACATGCAAATTCCGCACACATAGGGCCGTGGTGGGAATCGAACCCCCAACTCTGGAGGTGTGAGGCAAACGTGCTAACCACTGTCACGTACCGTGGGTGGAGACGGAAGCAGATGCGGGTGACAGAATCAGGCAGAATAATCCAAGGGGAAAAGACAAAGTTCGTGGTCGATAAACAGACGAGGGTCAGGCGATCAGGCAAACAAACAAAACGGGGCTAGGCAGAAATTGAGGTCAGGGACGGAAACACTGGTCAAAGGTAATTTAGTAAACGCACGCACAAGAAAAGGGCTTAGAGAATGGCTGAGAAACAAGTCAACAGACCATTACTTCGCAAAGTCTCTACGTTTCCAAAGTCTCTCTTATGCTGTGGTGTGAGTGTGTTTGAATGGGATGCAGGTGTGTGTGATTAGAACTCCGGGGAAGGCACGCGCATGCGTGTGTGGGAAGCGTAGTCCTCAGCGGCCATGTTTGTAGTTAGTGGTGCCAGGAAACCGAGTCGTGGCTGGGCTGAGATATGAAAACCACTAATACTAGTGGTATTAGTGCGCCCGGTTCTAATACTAATAATAGTGATGGTGCTGATGCGGCCAAAGATTAAGCATTACTTTATTTGTAAAACCAAATCTTCAATGTCCCTCATTTTGCCACATTGCTCTGACCATTATCTCATAGTAATATGACTTTATTGTCAAAATATGTTTTCTGGTAATATCAGATAATGTGACTTTTTTTTCCCCTTAATATATTATGACTCTTTTCTTGAAATGTTATGACTTTATATACTACTGGCATGAGTACAATTTTAGTTCAGAGTTCTCAGAGGAACTCTGAGGAAAGCACACTGCCCTCTTCCGCATACATGAGCTCACAGCCACCCACGATTGGTTAGTGTCACTGACTGACAGGGGAAGGAGTAAAATCATCCCTCACGCCCAGAGAGCACGGCTAATTTTGCTCTCATAGACTCTCGGCCTGCCCTGCAATGGACTGGCACCCTGTCCGGGTGTACCCCGCCTTGTGCCTGATGCTCCCTGGGATAGGCTCCAGGTTTCCCCGTGACCCTGAAAAGGATAAGCGGTATAGAAGATGGATGGATGGACTCTCGGCCATGGATGGATGTGGCATCATCTCGGTCCGAACTCATAATCTCGCGTCAGTAGGGTGAATACTTTTCTCTGGAGCCAGTGTTTGTTTATTGTTAATTTAGTTAGCTGTAAGCAGGTGAGTGGTCAGAAATGGAAGTGCCTGCTAAGACATGGGTGAAGTGATTAAAATTAATTAATTAATTAATTCATTCATTCATTCATTCATTCATCTTCAGTAAACGTTTTCTCCTGGCCAGGGTCAGCAGAGACTCTACATACATACATTGCAATCAAGCATCTTATTATTACACTTGTGCCATGAACATGAAGATAGTTACCTTTCTCTTCATGTATTGAGAGTTAAATATTGAATTACTTTATGGTGAGCAAGACTGAGGCATCAAACTTGTGCAGAAAAATGCCCCAAGCCCTCAGCATCCTCAATTAATGCTGCTGCTTGTTAATGGAGCGCCTTGTTTGAAAATGGCACTAATTTCCCCAGGCCTTGTTATGCTTAGAACGCGCAGAGCCCAATAATCACCACAGGAACTGTTTAATTAGACATCAGCCTCTCGGCAGTCAGACCACACAGGCAAGAGAAATACGCTCTGCCTTCAGGCCACTACACAATAATACAACTGCTCAATTATTCTCAAAGCCCATTTCACTTTACTGTTGGACTGGAATGAACTTGCAGCAGTTACGATAATGTGTTTGTATTCGAGAATTTACTAGAATTAAGCAATTTAGATCAGACTCAAAGATCCGAGTCTTTTAAAGCCAGCCTGGGAAATCAAGTGATTGGAACAAAGCACGATGCTGCAAAAAAAAGTTAATGGTTCATAATGAGGAGAAACAGAAGTTTACAGAAGTAAATGGTGCAGAATCTCAAAGGAATGTTTCCAACAGCTTTTGGAATCCTTGCCATGAAGAATTGAAGCTGTTTTGAGAGCAAAGGCAAGGCCCGAAGCAATTAACATAGTTTTCCTAATACATTGCTTGGTAAGTGTATGTATGTGTATATACTGTATATGTGTACAATTATCAGCCATAACATTAAAACCGCTGACAGGTGACGTGAATGACATTGATAATCTTGTTACAGTTGCACTTGTCAAGGGGTGGGATATTTTAGCCAGCACATGAACAGTCAGTTCTCAAAGTTGATGTGTTGGAAGCAAGAAAAATTAGTGATTTTGACAAGGGCCACGTTGTGATGGCTAGATGACTGGGTCAGAGCATCTACAAAATGGCAGGTCTTGTGGGGTGTTCCAAGTTTGCAGTGGTTAGTACCTACCAAAAGTGGTTCATGGAGGACAACCAGTGAACAGGCAACAGGGTCATGGGCTCCAAGGCTCATTGATGTGCATGGGGAGGGAATGTTAGCCTGTCTGGTCCGATCCTTCAGAAGAGCTTCTGTGGCACAAATTGCTGAAAAAGTTAGTGCTGGCTATGATAGAAAGATGTCAGAACACACGGTGCATCACAGCTTGCTGCGTGTGCGGCTGCGTAGCTGCGGTCAGAGTGCCCATGCTGACTCCTGTGCACCAATGATAGCGCCTACAATGGGCATCTGGACATCAGAACTGGACCATGGCGCAATGGAAGAAAGTGGCCAGGTCTGATGAATCATGTTTTTTTTTTTTACATCATGTGGACTACACAGGGAAGAGATGGGATCAGGATGCACTATAGAAAGAAGGTAAGCCAGTATAGGCAGTGTGGTGCTCTGGGAAATGTTTTGCTGGGAAACCGTGGGTCCTGGCATTCATGTGGATGTTACTTTGACATGTACCACCTACCTAAACATTGTTGAAGACCAAGTACACCTCTTCATGGCAACAGTATTCCCTAATGGCAGTGACCTCTTTCAGCAGGATAGTGCTCCCTGGCACACTGCAAAAATTGTTCAGGAACAGTTTGAGGAACATGACAAAGAGTTCAAGGTGTTGACTTGGCCTCCAAAATCCTCAGATTTCAATCTGATCGAGCATCTGTGGGATGTGCTGGACAAACAAGTCAGATCCATGGAGGACTTAAAGGATTTGCTGCTAACATCTTGGTGCCAGATATCACAGCACACCTTCAGAGGTCTTGTGGAGTCCATGCCTTGATGGGTCAGAGCTGTTTTGGTGGCACAAGGGGGACCTACACAATATTAGGCAGGTGGTTTTAATGTTATGGCTTACTGAATGGGAAAAGATGGGATTTCCAGGGGCTCAGTTATTATTGGAGAGTTCAAAACTTCTACACAACTCAATCATTGCAGACTCACAAGCAGATGTAGGAGCAGGTTGACATCTCTGTAAATTATCAGTTAAAACAAACAACAGGCCACAGTTTGTAGTGGTGTAGTGCCACAGGGATAGTTGTGGTGTAAAGTCAGGAAAGATCAACTAGCTGGGATTGAGGATGGTCCATCTGTTCCTTAAGTTCGTTTATTAAAGTTATTGACCACATGTCATTTTAATAATTTTTTTTAAATTTATTAATTCATCATTATTTGACCCCTTTGTACTCTCATTTGTCCACTTTGTACTTTCTACCTACAGTAGTTTATAATTATGTAATCTCTCTTTTCTATGTACTAATCTCAGTTTGGTTACTTTTCTGGCTTTGCTTTTGATAAGGTTGTGAGGTTAAAAAATAGCTCCAGATGGTTGAGAGTCTCAGATGGTTTTTGCCAGAAAATATCTCTTTTGCATTCCATGGATATGTTTAAAGATCAACTCTGTATCTGTTCTGTCATAGGCTTGAGTATCATTCTGCATATGGGGAAGTTTTTCCAATAAATGTTTATTTGCTTTTTTATTTATTTATTTATTTATTTATTTATTTATTTAGCTGTCTTTTAGTTCTGAACAGAAAAAAATAGTGAATTTGATCCAACAGGACACATGAAACTATAATGAGATTTAGAGTTAGAATGGAATATAATATTTGAGCTAGTATTGCTAGTATTTATTACCTGGAATTTAGGGGCAGCAGGGCAGTGCAGTGGGTAGCGTTTCCTCCTCAGAGCTACAGGCTCCCTGATTCAATCCTAAACTCTGTTTACTGTCTGTGTGGAGTTTCACATGTTCCCTCCGTGTCTTGGTGGGTTCTCTGGTTTCCTCCCACCTCCCGAAAAAATGCCAGTAGGTAGATTAGCTTTTCTAAATTGCCTATATAATAATGTGTTTTTTTGCATGGTGCTCTGCAAGGACTAGCGTCCCATCCAGGGTGCATTCCCAGGATAAACTCTACATCCACTGCATCCCTGACCAAGATGAAGTACTTACTGGAGATGAATGAATTTGAATGTAGCTTATCCACACAAACAGCAATAAAAGGGAGACTAATAAACAAGAAAAGAACAAAAAACAACATTTTGATTTTAATCACATTAAAGACACAGATGCATACCACTTAATGAAACACAGTGACCATGAAAATTAAAAATGACAAGCAAAATATAAATAGTGCCATTTCCACAAACCGGATGAATTCATAGAGCAGAAAAGCAGTTGAAGAGAAAGAAAGAAGAGAGGAGCAAACCTGAATGTCATCAGTGTCACCACGTTATCTGATCTGTTTCATTTACAGCAGAAAATGTAACCATTGTAACCATTGTAACCATTTGCAGGCTGATTTCAGAGTTTTCATCTTACAAAATCTGTTTAAATTCTCTTGTTGCACATGAAAGAAGGCCAACATGGCGTGTGTGTGTGTGTGTGTGTGTGTGTGTGTGTGTGTCCACTAGGGCTGCACAATTAATTGAATATCGATCTCGATTGCGATTTTGACTGCCCACGATTACATGAACATGATCGACTAACGTTTAAAGTTCGTCCTCCTCTCATAGAAAATTCTGATGCATATTAAATCATGCGCTTCCTAAACTTACAGCCAGTCACCATAGAGCGGCACAGGGATGACGTCATTTTGTATGGCAAAACTCAGAAAAGAGTTAGCATTTTAGCACTTCCGGTTCCATCGTCCCGAAGTCAATGGGTTTTTTGAATGGTATTTTGGTTAAATGCTTGAAATAAGGTCTGTGGTGAACACAAGCTCAAAATATTTTCACGTTTTATTCTACGAAATAAAGTACACCAGTAATTGCTTCTACGAGATGATGGACTTTAATGACTGGTCTAATTTGATGCAAAGTTTTGTACATTAGCAGGAATGTAGCACAACATGGAGGTAAAAGCAGTGGTCTGTTTATTTAAATGTGAAAGTGGAATAAAAATATGTTGTCCCTAAAATCAATGAATAATTGTGATAAATAATCGTGATAAATAATCGTGATCTCAATATTGATCAAAATAATCAGGATTATCATTTTGGCCATAATCGTGCAGCCCTAGTGTCCACATTTGTATGTGAATATTATAGCTAGAACAAACTACATAATATGCATCAAACATTTAATTTAACGCAAGTAAGCTTGCTGTGTTCATAAACTTCTAAAAAATGATCAACCCTCATGGGAGCCACTCATATATTTGTTGTTTGAGGTATTTCCAAGAACTGTTTTTATGTCATCATTTATCGAATATTAATACAATTTTGTCGGACTACATTTCACAAACATGACATCATTCTATACTAATACATAAGTTAAAGACAGACCACATAGGGAACACATAGTGGAAACAATCAGTACGTTTACATGGACAACAATAATCCGATATGAAACCGATTAAGAGGATACTCTGATTAAGAAACTAGCATGTAAACAGCAGTTTTTTATTACCTTAATCCGATTAAAATCATACTCGAAGTAAACACGAATTGAATTAAGACATGTGGAGTATTCCTGTTTTAGTCGCATTATTGACGTGTATTACAGACATGTACACACCTTAATCACACTATTAACATCGTATTTTGCGACAGGACATGTACACACAAGGCAGCGCTCAACCGTTTGGCGGCAAACAAGAGAGCACGGCTGCATCCCAAACCACGTACTTACCTGCTATATAGTTGGAGAAATACATGTATCTCAGCTACTATATAGTAGGTAAGTACGCGGTTTGGGACGCAGCCTACGGCTTCAAGCAGTCGTCTATTTGCACGTACAGCATGACAAATAATTAACTGCACTTGAAGTGTTCGTAAAAATTAAAAATGAAACACCCAAAACTGTATACGGTACCATAACGAAGACCAACTGTATGTTGATGCGTGAAATTCAGGAGGGAACGTCGGACGGCGTGGCACGGTGACGTAATGACGTGTGCCGTTAATCGATCTATGTTCTATAACATGTAAAACGGGAACATGAAAGGAATATTCTAAAAGAAACTCATGTAAACACCTTAATCACAATATTGTCTTATTCAGAATAAGGTCAGAAATTAGATTACTGCTGTCCATGTAAACGTAGTCAGCGAAAACAGATGTAGACTAAATTAGGTTTATAAATTTACCATGTTATGTACACTTCAGAAGCCTACAAACTGTGTAATTCATAATCCACAATCATAATGCATTTCACCCACATAAAAAACAAGGCTTTCACCTGCACACATACTGAACCAAAATAGGTCTTTAAAAGTGGACTGCTTTTATAAACACACTTTTTAGGGGGGGGGGTTCTCAAGGTTTCTTCACTTTCTAAAGGGATAAAGGGAACTTTATCAGATATGAAAACACAAAAGGTTTCTTTTTTTTCTTTTTTTTTTTTTAATATATATATATATAGAACCTTGAAAAGTCCCCACAAACAAACCAAAGAACTGTTAAAGGATCAAAATCTAAGACTGCGTGTTTACCCCAAATATGATTCAAGTCTTTTTGATTGATTCGTAATCAATTACAGAAGTGACTTTCCAATTCATTATTTAAAAGTCCATGGTTTCTGTTTTTAATGGTCATAACACACACAAACCAAAAACAAGGCAGAAGACCAGAGCACTGTATATTTCTGGCATCTTCAAGACCAATAGTGTAGATGGCACCACTGTTCAATTGTGGAAAGGGTTTGGGTGAGTGAATAAATCATTAAAAGGTAGAGCTAGATTGACTACTGTAATATCCAGTCAAATCAGTTCCCCTCCATCCCACTGAAAGATGAGTTTCCTTGTAAAATGTGATCTCCACATTTGTGGAGAAAATGCGATCTCTGTGGTATTTGTTTTTTTTAGCAGCAAATCGCTATGTCACAATTTAAACCTTGAAAGTGCTTGAGCTAGATAATCTGCTTCACACCATCTTTAACAGCAAAAACACACTTTTACTTACATTTTAATTTGCATTAAAAAAAAAAAAAAACCAAAGTAAGGATAGCCCTCTTTTGCACCATTCTTTTCATTAGAAACATGCTGCTCCTCTCTACACCCTGATCAGTTCTGCCAATACAGCACCAATGCAAGGACAATTTACATATTCATTTAAAGATCCGTAACAGCAGCTGGCACAGGATTATCGTAACGTGCAGCCTTTCCAGCCTTCGGTGACTTAATCGTGACTAGAGCTTTCAGAAGAAGACCTGCTACAAGTTCCTTTGCAGACCTTTATGTCTACAGCAGCATGAAGGTGATTCTGATACAGTGTATGCACACACACTGAGCACTTTATTAGGAACACTATACTAATACAGGCTAGGACCTCAATTTGCTCTCAAAACAGCCTCAATTCTTGTTGGAAATAGTCCTTTTTCCTGTTGGCTGTTGGAAACATTCCTTTAAGATTCTTGTCCATGTTTTATCACACAATTCCTGCAGATTTTTCTGGTGCACTTTCATGCTGCGGATGTCCCGTTCTACCACATCCCAAAGGTGCTCTATTGGGATTGGCCCAACATGTGCCAAGAAAACATTCCCCACACCATTACACCACGTCCACCAGCCTGGACTGTTGACACAAGGCAGGTTGGGTCCATGGATTCATGTTGTTGGTGCCAAATTCTGACCCTACCATCTGTGTACTGAAATCAAGATTCATCAGAGCAGTTTTTCCAGTCTTCACCTGTCCAGTTTTGGTGAGCCTGTGTCCACTGCAGCTTCAGATTTCTGTTCTTGTCAGACAGAAGTAGAACCCGCCATGGTCTTCTGCTGTTGTAGCTCATCCATCTCAAGGTTTGATGTGTTGTGCATCCTGAGGTGCTTTTCTGCTCATCACGATTGTACAGAGTGGTTATCTGAGTTACTGTAGTCTTTCTGTCAGCTCAAACCAGTCTGGCCATTCTCTGTTGAACTCTCTCATCAACAAGGTGTTTCCATCCACAGAACTGCCCCTCACTGAATGTGTTTTTCTTTACTGCACCATTCTGAGTAAACTCGAGACTGTTGTGCGTGAAAATCCCAGGAACTCAGCAGTTACAGAAATACTAAAACCAGCCCGTCTGGCACCAACAATCATGCCACGGTCAGAATCACTGAAATCACATTCTGATGGTTGATGTGAACATTACCTGAAGCTACTGCCCCAAATCTCCATGATTTTATACATTGCCCTGCTGCCACATGATTGGCTGATTAAATCACTGCATGAATGAATAGCTTTAAGGAATAAAGGTGGGGAAACAAATTCAAAATGAATGGTAGGAAGCAGAAACAGCAAGCAAAAAATATGGGTGAATATTGTGTATTAAATAATAATAATAAAAAAAAGAAATGGTACAATACTTCTCAGGAATCATATTACCACTTTTTATTCAAACTAGAATGACCCGTTTCAGAATATGTATATTTACATGTGAATTATTCATGGCAAAATTAAAAGCTATATTTTTTCATATATATTTTATGACAATAACAACTCAAAGAAAACCAGACATTTTTTTGACTCGTTTTTTTTGATGGTTTGAAATGTAAGCAATGTAAATTTATATAATAATAATAATAATTAAAAAAAAATCTAAATAGATCATCGAGCTACACACCTCCTTTCAAATATTTGATAAACTCTGTAATATGAAAAGAAATTCATTGAATGTAGAAACTAAAAGCCAATCCACTGTACACTTGTACAGTTATAACATACAGGGACATTAAAAACAATTTCTAGGGTTCAACATATCTGCATACATATTTGTAACAACAGGTACTGTGACATTTGCAATTACATTTGAACAAATGTATTTAGGGGTTGGTTTTCGGCTTAAGATTTATTTATTTATTTATTTATTTACTGTAATCAGTTTTGGCTAAGCATAAGTGTATGATTTTTTTTTTTTTTAAAGCACAGAAAATCAGGCTGGGCAAATTCCTGTTTTAAAACACTATACCCTTTTTTTTTTCTTTTTTTTAAGATACTATTGGACACCAATTCAATATTTCAGTATACAATACTAGCTAATATTCGTACAGAGCCAATACAGAGATTTAACAATTGCATTTGTTTGCATTTGTAATTCTAACCAGCACACAACAAAAACAAAACCTTCAATACTATTATAGCTATTGCTCTGAAATCTTCTGTTAAATAAACTCCACTTGGATTTAAGTTAACTACAAATTTTGGATGGTGCATACAGTGGTTACTTCCTGGACAATTTCACCCTGCCTTTTCAGTCAGCTGTCCTTCTACTACTGTTAAAAAAAATATATATATATTTTATTTATTTATTTTTTTTTAAACCTCTTGGTCAGACCAAGTGAGTGTATATTAAAGCAGAAGGACAGTAGTGTACATTCAGGTTAGAGAAACACCATAATAAATCTCCTCAAAATCTGGGTCGTTCACCCAAATATAGTCTCTTGCCACTTGACAAAAGATGCTCCATCTCTTCCAGTTACACCACCCGCCAGCCCACTTCTCTCCTAACCTGCAGCCCGTTACACAAATATTCCTGAGTCCGAATCACAACGATAAAAAAAAGCTTTAAATAAAGATAATGCAATTGTAAATCAGTATTTCTTGCTCCCTTTAAAAACAGATAATGAGATTATAATGTGCAATAAATTCATGTGGTTTAAAGCCCAAACGCAGATACACAAGCTGCATAAATACAGGTGGTTACTGTGGTGAGGGTTGACCTCTAACCCTTGGTTGCAGCACGGCTGAAGCTTACAGACATCAAGTGAGAAAGGCACCCTGACTCCAAAACAGAGCTCCGTCTGTCTCTCTGATGCAACACAGAGTTGGTGCTTTCAGGTCAGACGCTCTGTTCTCTCTCTTATGACATGTTTAGGAGTGGGAGTGATGTATTCTTGGTCTGCTGTGCCCTGTGCAACTATTTTATGCTGACATAATACAATGTGTGTGTGTGTGTGTGTATCTGCTAGCTACCCTCTCCATGTATGGTGTGAGTGTTTACCCAGTCCTTGAAGCGACTCTACCCAGACTGGCCTCACCATACTGGGTCTGAGCAGAGGCCTAGATACACCAAACTTGTCTGCACTGCAAAGAGCCCACTCCATCTTCTCTCTCTCTCTCTCTCTCTCTCTCACACACACACACACACACACACTTCAAGCACCAAATAATTCTCTCGCCATGAATCCTCTACATTCCATAACGAACTCAAGCCAGTTGAACTAAGAGTCTACAGCTAGCATTTGTTCCAAGGTTAACTAGACCCCTAATACATGCATCCACAAGACTCCAGGTTTCATCAAGGGGTGAAAGGGAACACGGTTAATAAGCCAATTAAAGGGAGGACTTTCAGCTGGGCAATACTTAACCAATAAAGTTTTGGGGTTTTCTGTGTGTTTTTTTAAATCACTGACATTACCAGGAAATGTGCATGTTTGTTCATTCAAGGCCACAACAGAGTAATAGCAAACAAACAAAAAATAAATAAATACATAGCGGAGACTCTGCTCACTCAAAGACCTGACCTCTTGATCAGTCTGCACTATTTGTATACTGACCTTGAGTTCTGTAGTGCCTTTGCAAATTTACTTTGGTTTCTGGACAAATACAATAGCACACTCACAGGCCATCTGAGCTAGAGTCTGCTAAATAATTCAACTCAAAAGAGCCTAAATAAAATACACAAAATAAAGGAATCCAAATGGCAGCGTTGGCAGTGGAATGATGACGACAATAATGGCGTGCAAAATAAAAATTAGTGAGTCAGCTCACATGAAGTGACATCACTGCCAGCTGATGGTTAGATGGTGAAGTGAATGTTGGGGTTTTTCAACAAATAATTTAATTTCTCTTATTTTTCAAGTATGAAACCAGTGGCTACAGCACCAGTGGCTCCTCTGTGCTTTCCTGCTCCGTGGCAACTCGCCCTGATGAACTTAGTTTTGCTGAACTTTAGCGGCATGCTCCTTTTCAGCCTTCTCCTTAGCTTTTTCCTTTTCCACCAACTTCTCCTCTTTCTGCAGCATCAACATGATATCCGCCACTTGTGCAGTGGAGATGTCCACATCCTCCTTATCGATCAGCTCCACCACCTAAAACAGCACCACAAACACATATGCATACACACACACAAAGAGATCAAATAATGAAAACTATATCAAAGCATATGTACGGTATATTGTTTCAATACACTTTCACAATACACTTTTCTGAGATATGGATGGGAGGGATGACATACTCTCTCTCCCCTGGAAATCACTAGCAAATCACAGATGTCTTTGAGCTCATGTATGGAGAACAGGGCAGACAACGCTTCCTTTGAGTGTATTACAATCTTTCACATGTTTTGGAGGAATCACATTTTAGCCTTCACCCTCCCTGGTTGCTAGCTGTCATATGATAAGGAAGACTTGGCTGATGGGTGAGAATTGGCAGGTGACCAAATTGGGGAGAACATGAAGGGAAAAAAGATATGTTCACTGTTATTTTTTTTATATACCTAAACCGATGAGCCATAACATTCAAAGCACGGACAGATGATGTGAATAACATTGATTATATTGTTGCAATGGCACTGCACAGGGTGTGGGATATGTTAGGGAGCAAGTGAACGGTCAGTTCTCAAAGTTGATGTGTTGGAAGCAGGAAAAATGGGCAAGCGTAAAGATCTGTGCGACTTTGACAAGGGCCAAATTGTGATTGCTAGATGTTTGGATCAGAGCATCTCCAAAACAGCAGGTCTTCTGGGGTGTTCCCGGTATGTAGTGGTCAGTACCTACCAAAAGCAGTCCTAGGAAGGACAACCAGTGAATCGGCGACAAGGTCATGGGCACCAAAGGCTCATTGATGCGCATGGGGAGCGGGGGCTAGCCGTACCACAAATCGCTGAAAAGGTTAATGCTGGCTATGACAGAAAGGTGTCAAAACACACAGTGCATCGTAGCCACAGACCAGTCAGAGTGCCCATGCTGACCCCTGTCCACCACCGAAAGAGTCTACAATGGGCACGTGAGCATCAGAACTGAACCATAAAACAATGGAAGAAGGTGGCCTGCTCTGATGGATCACGTTTTCTTTTACATCATGTGGACAGCTGGGTGCATGCGTGTCGTTGAGAAGAGATGGCACCAGGATGCACTATGGGAAGAAGGCAAGCCGGCGAAGGAAGTGTGACGCTCTGGGAAATGTTCTGCCGGGAAACTTTGGGTCCTGGCATTCATGTAGCTGTTACTTTGACCCGTACCACCTACCTAAACATTGCTGCAGACCAAGTACACCCCTTCATGGCAACGGTATAACCTAATAGCAGTGCCTCTTTCAGCAGGACAATGCACCCTGCCACACTGCATAAATTGTTCAGGAATGGTTTGAG
Source organism: Stegophilus panzeri (assembly GCA_024331685.1). NCBI lineage: Eukaryota > Metazoa > Chordata > Actinopteri > Siluriformes > Trichomycteridae > Stegophilus > Stegophilus panzeri. Next base: position 3,956,726 of record JANDJT010000102.1, on the reverse strand, counting down.
GAACATGACAAAGAGTTCAAGGTGTTGATTTGGCCTCCAGATTCCCCAGATCTCAATCTGATCCAGCATCTGTGGGATGTGCTGGACAAACAAGTCAGATCCATGAAGGCACCACCTCACAAATTACAGGCCTTAAAGGATCTGCTGCTAAAGTCTTGGTACCAGATACCACAGCACACCTTCAGAGGTCTTGTGGAGTCCATGCCTCGACGGCTCAGAGCGGTTTTGGTGGCACAAGGGAGACCTACTCTATATTAAGCAGGTAATGTTATGGCTGATCGGTCTATACGTTACATGCTCTTAACTGTGTGTAGTGCTTTTGTCAACTTTTATTGTTTTAAATGTGCTTTACACATAAAATTTACTTACTTACTAAAATAAAATAAAAAAGTGTAATTGTTATGGTCAAGCTTTCTGTAAGAAGACGTCTTATGAACATTTATGGAGTCTCCACTGTCAGCTGTTAGTAACAGTAAAGTTTATGATTTCCTACACAATCTTGTTGTTGATTATCGTCCTGTAACAGCACATCCTGTCATGTTTTATTCCTTACATGTCACCCACCCCTATCCTGGCATAAACTGTTACCTTGATAACATCGTCAATGTCTATCTTGCCATCCTTGTTTTCATCCAGTGCGTCGGCGATGCTAAGTAGCTTGTGCTCTGGAATGCTCTGGATCTGCCTCAAGGCAGCAATGAGCTCATTGATGCTAATCAGGTTCTCCCTACAGGAAAGGAACATGCAGCATACAGGAAACAGTTACACACTAACATAGTAGGGAAGTAAAACGATGGGGGAGGAGCCAGCTGGGCAATAATTCAATCTCATGCAGATTATTGTATAAGAGGTTCCCGAACCACTTTGCACAACTTTTATGTCATTTCTCCATGTAATGGACCGATTATATTGATATATTTTGTATATTTTCCTTCTCTATATAAAATAACATTTTAAGTGTTTGGGGAATAATTGGTTGTACTTGAGTAAACGATAACATTTCAAAACATAAAATATGTTTTGAACTGTTATTTCTTACTTTAGCACAGGACAAAGAAAGCAAATTACATTTTGTGTGAAAAGTTATTGATTTGTTCTGTTATCATCAGCACTGAGAACAATAAAGTGGTGTAACAGCAAAAGAGTTTTATCTATGATGACACTGTTTCTCAATAACCGACCTGAACAGTGGTTTCATATTTCACTTGTCAAATATGCAAGATAAGATGGAAATATTAGTTGGGTGTAAACCGCCAAACCAGACTAATGACCTGAATACTTGAGTGTATTGCAGCACAATCCAAAACTCAATATCACACAACTACAGGGTGTCCCAAAAGTCTCCATACATAGTAGAAATTAACACTTTATCTAATGTCTTCCAAACTTTTTTATATAATATATATATGTTACCTTTATATGTTTTTTTTATATTATACATGTCGCAAGGTTGCGATGGACTTTAACAGGAAACATGGCAAGCACATCTCTTACACACACACACACACACACACACACACACAATACGGCTGCCGAACTTCTTAATGAATTCAAAACGACTGAAAGTGTTGTGGACCAACTGAGAAGTGGACGTCCACCAACATCCCCTGACGAAGCCACAACCGACGTGGTGCTGGCAAACACAGTCTTATATGTGTGGAGATTTGGGACACCCTGTATTTTCAGGCATTGAGAAACAGTGGTATGATATTAATCATAAGACTTTGCATCCACAAAACAAACTAAATTAATTCACCCTTTAGCACCAAGTTAGTAAGTGACAAGCAAATTAAATTGCGTCAGACCCCGATCCAATAAACTGCCAGAATAAGCTTGGAAAGCAACCCAGGAAATGTATGTTAATGGCTTTGTGACGCAAAACAACCCACAGACGCCCAAACAGCTTTCCTTACCTCTGTAAGTCATTACATTTCTCAAAGAATAATCTATTTTAAAAAAACAAAAACAACAAAAGATGAACTATTAATTAAATCCAGAACCTCTTATATAATTAGCTCTGTTGAAGTTGTCCTCCCACCACCATTGTACTGAGGAGCACATAAACACCACATTCCACAATGTATCAGTCTGTGTGTGTGTGTGTGTGAGAGAGAGAGAGAGAGAGACACTTGCGCAGTGTCTCAATTCGTTCCCTATTCTTTACATGGCGTAATACTTGGGGTGCAGCCATTTTGTAGTCTTATCCGAATTCTCAGCAGAATGATATTCCCTGGATAGTTCACTATATTATTACTCCTAGTGCACCGTAAACCCAGTGTACAAGTGAGGCACACTTCCACGCGAAGTGTAATGATTTCTTTTAGCTCATTTACAAGTCAGGATGGATACCGGAGCTGCCAATATAAATAAAATGTTAAAGCCTTAAAGCAAACAGGTGTATTTAATAAAGAACGCTGCTTTTATTACTTCTGTGTTTTTGTAGTTTCAGTTTATTGCCTAATTTACAACATTTGAAGTGTTGATATAAGGGTGGGCTAGTATAAATCCTTTACAGAGTATTCACTCTTTCAGTGCTCTCTATCGCTTTCTAATGCCATTCACCATGCTCTATATAGTAAATAGTGAATGAGTGGGTAAGGGAGTGATTTCAGACATATTGTAGGACTATATGCATTAAGGTTGTCAAGATTTCTTTTCCATTTTTAAAAATTTGTATAACTATTTTATTCCAAAACGTTCGGTTATTATTGGCCGGTAATTTTGCATTGTTAAAGAGAGATACATAATTGACAGTAGATTTAAACTATGTGTATGCATGGCATAGGCCACAAAAATAAAAACTTTCACTTTCTTTAAAAAAAAAAACCCCAAACATTAATTTTATACCGATTTCTAATTATTATTTACTTTTAGCAAATATTGCTAATATTTAGCTCAATTTCTTATGCTACCTGGAATCCATATGCAAATCCAATATAGGCTGAATGCTAAATAGCTTTCATATACTGTTATTTATTATTTAATTTTACATACAGTGGAGATTTTATATATAAAGTCCACACCCACTGTAATTGCACGTTTTTGTGATTCTAAAAAAAAAAATGAAAGCAAGATAAATGATGTCTGATCTTTTTCAACCTTTAACATGATATAGCAACCAACAAAATTCAACTGGAAAACAAACAGAAGCGTTTTAGTGTGGGGGCGGAGTTGAGGAAGAGTAGGGATGCTCCGATCAGGATTTTTGCAGACGACACCGATTACCGATTTCTTGTCGTCATGATCAGCCGATGCCGATTGTTCAAGCTTTATATAAGTGATATGTAACTTTCTGTTGACCGTCACTGTTAACCTTTTTTTCAGATACAGTAATACCACAGATGTTGGTTATATTATTTACAGTAATGTTGTAGATTGTTGTTTTAATTGAGAATCAAATAAATAAGCACAATAAATATTAATTTTACAATGAACATTTTAATAGGCCTTTAAAAATACACGGCAAATGGAGAATTTTTCATTGTTTCTTGAGACCTTGTAATAATTCCACACTGGTGATGACATGACTGCAGCGTTAAGTTTAAAATCATCATGTGTTTTACATCATCAAATTGTGATCGAGACTACCGATCAAGTCATAGTACATGATTACCGACAAATACCGATTGGCGGCCGATCGATCGGAGCATCCCTTAGAGGAGGGGTATAAAAGAATTTCCAAAACATTACATATAACATGGAACACCGTGAAGGTCATCATCAGTAAGTGGAAAAAATGGGGCACCAAAGTGGCATCACCAAGAACAGGATGTCGCTCCAAAATCAATGAAAGGACAAACCAAAAACATATCAGAAAGGCTGCCAAGAGACCGACAGTAACATTAAAGGCCTGCAGGAATATCTGGTAAGAAGCTACTGGTCATTCCCTACATATGACAACAATCTCTCTTATTCTTCAACTGTCTAGGCTACGGGGTGCGGTGAAGAGATATGCATTCAAAATGTACAGTCTCTCTCCATCACCAATACAGATCAACAATTTCAATGACTTTCAATCACTCTGCACTTAAGCTTCTCATCAGGTTTTCTGTCCAGTCAAATGCTCTTTAGAATCTGAAATGTCCCGCCCCAATAGTTGTAGGTTTCCTTGCTGCGAGCTAAGCTAAACACTACTGGCTATTTAAAAAGGGGGAGGGGCCACTTGATACATCACGCCCTGACTTCCTGTTTCAGTGGAAGTTACATCAACACATTGAATAATGCTACGCGTTTCAAGGCACTTCACGAGGACTTTAAAAGATGTGTTTGGCAGAAAAACAAGACTGCTTATTACCCAAAGAACACCATACCTACTATAAAGCATGATGGTGGTAGCATCATGCTATGGGGGCTGCTTCTCTTCAGCTGGGACTGGGGTTCTAGTCAAGATGGTGGGAATCATGGATAGCTCCAAATATCAGTTTATTTTGGCAAAAAAAAAAAAAAAAAAAACCTGCAGGCCTCTGTTAGTCAGCTGAAGATGAAGAAGATTTTCACCTTCCAGCACGATAACCACCCAAAGCACAAATCCAAATTAACAAAAGAAATGGTTTCAGAAGAAGAAAATTGACATTTTAGAATGGAGCAGACAGAGCCCATATCTAAATCCTATCAAAATCCTGTGGAATGACATGGTGATGCCTTTGTACTTTGATAAATCTGGGGCATTTCTGCAAGGAATAAAATTGCCAAATGTTGGTAGACTCTTATCCAAAAAGAGTGAGTGCTGTGTTACAAGCAAAAAGTGCTTCAAGTAAATATTAGTTAAGGGGTGTGAAAACCATATTCCATTTTTTTTTTTGGTTAGGCCACTGAGTGTAGAACTAAAAAGTGAACAGTATTCACTTTGACATCCCACAACCTATATGCACACACACATCCATAATACAAAGTGCTCGGAGACCAGCAAAATATTCTGGCACATTTATAATAAATAAATAAATAAATAAATAAATAAATAAAACTTTCTTACCCAACTGGTGGTGTGGTTCCATTGTCCATCTGTCCATCCAGCACCAGCTTGTCTTTCTCTAACTCGTTTATGATCTTATCCATGCGGCCGATCATGCGGTTCACCCGGCGTGACAGATGTTTACTGGCTTTAGACTCTTCCACCTCTTTCTCCTGCCCAGTTTTAGAAAGCTCTTTCTTTATCTCCTCCAGGTCCTGACATACAACAAAACGTGGGATGAGTGTAAAGGAGAGGAATTTTCAATTGAAAACCCTTTTATTCTTTTTAAGGTCAATTACCCAGCTTTGTCAGAGTACTATTGATCAAGAAGAACAAAGGCTGCACATGCTTCCTCGAGGATATATGAAGCTTATTATTGTAATTTTTTTTTAATGGAAGAACATATAGAATTGCCTCAGCATGTTTAGAGGCAAGAACTGTTTACTCCAATTATTCCCCAGTTGCCTGAAGGTATAGACTCAACAGCACTACAAAAGTGAGACAGTGACCTCTATTGTGCAACCCTCTCAAATTACCTGCGTGTCTGGTTGTCGTCCCTGAGGCTGACGAATGTGAAAATGCACTGCTGAGATTCACTTTCGACTCATTGCTAATAACACGGACAGGATTTCCCGTGTTTCTAAAGCACACAGTCAGTTCCAGTTTCTTCCTATAGAAATTTGCAAAATGTGCCCGTTTGTCCGTCTCTCTCACCTCACAGTATTCCTGCACGTCGTCTTTCAGCTCCTCCAGCTCCTCCTTCTCTTTTGTCAGGAGTTTTTTCTGCTCCTTCAGTTTGGTGCAGGCATCACTCAACATGTCAATCTCCTCCTTAGTGATCTCCTCTCCCTGATAGGGGAAAAGTTTACACAGGACTTATTCTAGATCACCATGCCAGTGCTCACTGACACAGACAGGCATGGAGTGTGTGAGCAGAAAAGTAAAAAACACAAACATTCTACAGTAACTGCACTAGGAGGCAGTCATACATAAGGAATGTGATTATAAATCCAAAAAAAAAAAAACAAGAAAAAAAAAGATCTATATAGCAGAAATAGGTACGGTAGCACAGAAGGTGAAGCTCCACGGTCCTGGGTTTGATCCTGAGTTCGGTTTTGGGGGGGTGTGTGTGTGTGTGTATGTGTGTGTGTTACCATCCTGAATATGGATAGGCTAATGAAGATGGATGAATGAATAACAGCAATGCAAATTTAGCAGAAGGACTGAGGCTGGGGATGCAGTAAACTAAAAGCAGTTACAGCAGGTACATATACAGACACAGTGGAAAGAAAAGCATGCTTAAACACATACAGCTACACCGGGTATTTCTGTTCCTCATTAACCATCTAGTGCTAGTCAAGCAAAAATCACAATTTGATTCCTTATCTGGAGGATTTCTGAGTTATTAGTAAAAACCAGTTAAAATTCTAATACTGAGGAGCAGAAGCGCCAGTGTGTGCTTGTCCGGATGGAAGATACAGGAGTAAAGAACCTTGATGCGTAGATACTTCTGCCACAGCTCAAACTGACAGCAGCATGAAGAAAATAAGCCAACATTACACAAGCTCACACATTACACACAGTGCACAAGCTGAAGACCTCAGTTTCAGGACCTGCATTAAAGCATCCTGGGACAACAGACTAACAGACATGATGGTATTTGTAGGTTTTTGAAGTTGTAGAGTAGATTTATTGAACCAATAGAAAGAGTGTGCAAATGAGGTTTTCCAAGAATGCTGGCGAATACATTTTTGCAAAGAACGTTTTGATCTGAATCAACTGGCTAGACATGTAAAAATTATAAATCTATAAAGAAACAACATGTTTTAGCACTAAAGATTATTATTTAGCATTAAAGAATATCACAAGAGTGTTGTTTATATATATATATATATATATATATATATATATATATATATATATATATATATATACACACACACACACACACAC
>JANDJT010000102.1:3937363-3949722 GCA_024331685.1 Stegophilus panzeri | reverse complement strand
CCAGACTGATGTATTTCAATCAGCTTCTTCCTCATCATTTCTGGAATTTCTTTCAACTTTGGCATAGTGTGTTACTGGGTAAGACCTTTTAACCAACAGGGTTTGCAGTAATCAGGCCTAGCTGGGGCTAGTCCAGCTGAACCACATTATGAATGCAGATTCATAGATCTGGGGAATTAGTAACTACGGGGACAAATACATTTTCACACAGGCACAGTTAGTTAACTTTTTTGCTTCAACAACAAAAAATAAATAAATAAATAAAAACTGTATTTTGTGTTTATTCAGGTTGCCTTTATTTTATATTGTATTTTGTTTGAAGATCTAAAACTATTTAGTATGAGATACATAAAAACAGAAGAAATCAGGATGGGGCAAATATTTTTTCACAGCACTGCATAATCACACTATCTAGGTTCACCCAGATGAGAGTGGGTTCCCTTCAGAATCTTGGTCCTCTCAATGGTTTTCTTCTTGTCGACTCTGGGAGTTTTTCGTCACCACTGCTGCCTCTGGCTTGCTCATTAGGGACAAAATTTTAATAAAATCTTATATCCGGATTTCTGTAAAGCTGCTTTGTGACAACGTCCATTATTACAAATAAAACTGAGTTGAATTTTATTTGTGGACTGCAGTTTGGACTTCGCTGCACCTCTGCTTCAATTGAACAGCATGCTGAATTATTATAATACTTTTAAGTTGTAAATATGTTGGCAAAAATGAGTTATGAGTTATTTACATGCCACTAAATGTAAGTAGGGCCTGGGAAAACCACTAATATGGTCAAATTTGGATTATATTTATTCCTGAAATCTAAAAGGCTTTCCTGAACTGAAATACGTTTCTTGTTCACATATATCTCAACCACATTGTCTAGCATTTTAAAGTGTGTTTAACCAGACTGGTTATATAAGTGAATAGGATGAAAATTGCATTGAAAGACACCCCATTAAAAAAAGAAGCCTTTTTATTTTGTCACTTATTACAGCACAGTGGAACCCCCCCCCTTATATCCCAGCTTGAAAGGATGCTGGGGTCAGAGCTCAGGGTCAGCCATGACGCAGCACCCCTGGAGCAGATACCAACGTGTCTTAGAGCATCTGCACTTATTAGTGTGTTATTTAACATGTACTAAATTAAAAAAAAAAAAAAAAAAAAAAAAAAAAAAAATGATTACGAAAACTATGTCCATATTTATATCGACCTTTATTTATAGCCTGGAGCAGTCACGCTAGTTAAACTGGCTCCTTATCTACCTAACGTGACCTCTACAGAAATTCTAGACAATTTGAAAAAGTTAATAAAAACATTTCTTCTTTGTTTGGCCGAATTGTTTTATTTAAATTTTCTTAAATCTGTTGTTTCAAAGTATGTTTTTTATTTTTATTTTTTTGCTATGTCTGGTTGACACACAGCTGTAGTAACTTTCCTGACATAAAGCTAAGTATTATTAGTTAACTTGTAGTCCATTACATCATTATGTACCGAATACTTATAGACACAATATAAATCAAGGCTGTAGTTTTCATTATTAATGTACACCAGTCCTGTAGGCCCTCACTTCTTTCTCTCAGATGGCTGTCTGCACTTCTGGCACGGCACTGATATATTTCATTACTTTCAATTTACTCTCTTAAAATACATGGCAAACTTGATTACAAAATTAGGAATGGATGCTTCAATTTATTTTCTCAGAGGGATACAAAGAGAACTGTTCTGTGTCAAATTCAGTCGGACAAAGGGGAAAAAAAAAAAAAAAGATTTAAAAACCATTAGCAGTGACTGCTTAGACACTCGAACGAACATGTGAAAATGATTTAGATTTTATCCCAGCTCCCTGTAACTCAATAAGTTCTAAGCTAGACTTATTAGTACAGATACACCGATACTAAATTTCTCAGCCGATACGATAACCGATTATTCAGAGTGCTATCGGCCGATACTGATAACCAATACCTCTGCCTTTTATACCTTCTTTTAAATGAATAATAATTAATTCCACAATCCTGAAAAATATAAATAAAAACTTTATTCTGTCCATTTCAACAAGTTGTTTCACAGTAACTGGTCTCAAACAGAAAACACATTACTCAAATTAACATTAACACATTAACTGATTGCTGAAGATTAAAGTAAAACTTATTGAATGTTATTAATTCATATTAACTTTGAATTCTAAAAAACCTCCTGTTAGTCTCACATTCACTCTCCACAAACAAAAGCATTTCTACTTCATCACTGACATCAAACTGGTAATATATAATATCAACTTTTTTTATATATCAACATTAACTGGATATGAAATATACTACTCTACAAATATATATATATATATATATATATTTTTTTTTGTCAACTCATCTTCATTTAAATCTTTCAACAGTGTACTGGAGATTTAATTCAACTCGAGCAGAGCAGCAAAAAAAAAAAAATTAAAAAATAGACCCGACGCCGAAACTCTCGCTTCGGCGTCCAGTCTAAAATTTTAGCAATGCAGAGATTACAAACTGCAGTTTTGCCATAATTCCACACAAGAGACATCATCTTTACACACAGCATGAAATCGTTGTGTTTTCCCGCCCTCTTTTGATTAACAAAATATAATGGGCCCTGATCATCGGATGTTTTTAAACTATCGGCCGATAGCGTGAAAAATTGCCTTTATCGGCCGATACATCGGTGCATCTCTACGTATTGGTTTACATATAAATGTATATAAATGAAATAATGGAATAAAACAACAGGTCGGGTGAGAAAGAGGTACTAAAACTGTCCCAGGTGCTAATTTCAACAAGTTCAGGTCTTTCTGCTAACAGCAAACATGCGTTCATTCTTAATAAGTGTCTATAAAAATTGTGCACATGCTTATGAAATAAAGCAGAAAAAAAACACGTCTTTTTTCTACCTCTCTTCCTCCTCAGCTACTCAAACGTAAATGATGCAATAAATGTGAAGCCTTCGAACCATATGTCCACTACACCACAGCAAACGTGAGTTAAGACAAACAAACAAGGGAAAAACAACAGGAAGGTGGTTTAGCAAAGGCCATTATTTGGCATAAGTAGACAGTGAGGTCATGTTCCTTTGTTTATTGGTCACCGGTGCATTTGGTCTGCTCGCTAACTTTAGCAACTAATCTTCTTAACAGGAAGCCAACATGGCCTGTGCTTCCAGCCTCATTCCCAGTCAAGCCTGAGAGAAAGTGTTTGTGTGGGTGTGTGTACACACCAATTTCATTAGGGTGCTGCGTACTCAATAAGAAATGATTTATAAAAATAAAAAAATATAAAAATATAAATATAAAAAATAAAAATAAAAAAACAACAACAGCAACTCACAGCAGACTCTTATCAGGACTCGGCATATAAACAAGAAAATCTGTTCAAAAGCACACCATACATACTCGCCAAAAAGTGGCAACTAGGATTTTTTATTTCTTTTTGCTCAAGCCTTCAATAAATTCATCTATTCATAGCTCCTTAAAAAGCATTTAAAAATTGAGTGTAATGAAATAAAATCACCGCTACCAGTACAATCATATTTACACAGTCCATTACTGATAATCTGTGTGCTGTGTAAGAGCAGCTCATCACGACAGCTGCACAAAAGCAGCACACATTAACTTTCTTGTTACACATCTAATTATAGTTGCAATATGCCTTGAAAAATATTTTAAAAAACTCAGGGTCAGTGATGTGTCCGGTATAAACATTAACCTGCGTTAATGGTCAGAAATTATTATTTAAAATGTCATGATTAATAAATCCCCCACAGAAACCTTATCAGTAACCCGTGTGATTGGTCAGACTGCTCACAGAACACAATAAATAAATTTGCATGTATAAATGTGCACATTTTCATATTGGAGTGCTTTGTGTCATCAGTACTGAAAAGGCCAATACAGTGATGATAACGGACTAACAATACACCATGCAGCACTTTCACACCATGATCCAACGCCGCACTGGTTTGAGCTGGGCAATAATACAATTCTGGATCATGAATAGAGGCTAATTTATCGAATATTTTTCATTATGAAATCATAATAAAACAAGGATTAACATTATTGCGCCTATTTCAAAACATTTTCATATCCTTCTCGTTTCAATTGCCTTGACGCACCCAAACTGTCGGTGGAAAAACAAACAGTTCTGTGGGTGGAAATGCCTTGTTTATAAGATAACCGTGGTGAGCAGAAAAGCATCTCAGCATGCACAAAACATCAACTTTGTGGTGGATGGGCTTCAACAGCAGAAGACCACATTGTGTTCCACTCCTGTCAGCCAAGAATAGGAATCTGAAGCTATCGCAGGCACAGACTCACCCAAACTGGAAAGTTGAAGATTAGGAAAAAAAAAAAAAAAAAAAATCCATCTGGTATTTTTCAGCTAAAGACTAGCAATTTACAACATATTTACTGTAAAATGCTGGTCAATTTTATTACTTGCTATACCTAGATTTCTCAAAAGGCATGAATACAGTACGTTTTTCCCCAGATTTCTACCAGCCCTAGCTCTGTAACCAGTGAATCTCAAACACAATTTATTTATTTATTTTTTACAGTGGAATGCTACTACAGAGGATTTATTTCGGTGAAAAATTCAGGTTTGTTAATAGCACTGAGTGTTGCCAGGCTGTGTAGGAGGTGATGCTTAAAAAAAAACAAAAAAAACCAACAGCTATTCTCAGACGTATTTCAGACCTCCAGTGAAAACAGCCTGTCAGTCTGCAAATGGCTTCCTATTTTTTCCCCCCTCACTCAATTAGCATGCGCTGGCAAGGAATAGACCGGGTGTGAGCAAGCAGAGACAGTACACTGCTGAAGGAAACGATTTCACAGCACAAGGAAGAGATTTCTATAGAAAACGCATGCGATTTGGTTATGATGCAGCAGGTCAAGTGTTCAAGCTCTGCTTGGGGCTCAAGTCCTGCTGTACAAGCGGATTCTCGATCTGCTTCACTCTGCAGGGTTCTCCTGGTTCACCGAGTGCCTGAAGACGGCACCGTCTGGCCAAATAAAACAAAGCCCACTGCCTCGTTGGTCAGTATGAATCACAGTTTCAATTTGTTTATATGGAATATTTCCTCCTCTATAGGATTCTATAGGAAGTTCCAAAATCTTTTGAGGAACTAAAGAGTTCCTAATTGAGTTCCCAGTTAGTGCGTCCAATGCACTGCCCAAACTGGGACCATTTAAATACATTCAGATTTGGCATGGTATTTGGTTTGGTATTCCAAAAATTCCTGATGGATGCCAAATTAATTACCTGCCAAGATAAATGCAACAAAATTTCAATTCATTTATTCATTTCCAGTAACTGCTATATACTGGTCAGAGCTCATCCCAGGAACACTGGATGTGAGGAGGGACTACAGTACACCCAGATGGGACACTGGTCCATCACAGAGCACCATGCACACACAGTCAGTACGTTTACACGGACAACAATAATCCGATATTAACCCGATTAAAACAATACTCTGATTAAGAATCTACCATGTAAACAGAGATTAGTGATGACCTTAATCCGACTAAACTCATACTCGATGTAAACACAAATGGAATTAAGACGTGTGGAATATTCCTGTTTCAGTCGCATTATCGACGTGCATTACAGACATGTACACACCTTAATCACACTATTAACGTCGTGTGGGAGTTTTCACCGCATTTTGCGGCAGAACACAGACACGCACGGCAGTGCTCAACCGTCTGACAGCAAACAAGAGAGCACGGCTTCGTCCCAAACCGCGTACTTAACTACTGTATAGTAGGTGAAATACATATATCTCGGCTACTATATAATAGGTAAGTACACGGTTTGGGACGCAGCCCCACGGCTTCAAGCAGTCGACTATTTGCACGTATAGCATGACAAATAATTAACTGCACTTGAAGCATTCGTAAAATTAAAAGTGAAACACCCAAACTGTATACGGTACCATAACGAAGACCAACTGTATGTCGATACGTGAAATTCTGGAGGGAATGTCGGACGGCGTGGCGTGGGGACGTAATGACGTGTGCCGTTAATCGATCTATGTTCTATAACATGTAAGACAGGAACATGAAAGGAATATTCTAAAAGCGACTCATGTAAACACCTTAATCAGAATATTATATGTCTTATTCAGAATAAGGTCAATAATTAGATTACTGCTGTCCATGTAAACGTAGTCATTGTGAAAGTGCATTTCACCATGCCCTGAAATCTGTACATATTTGACCTCAAGTTAACTTGTGATGACATGTGAATGTCCTATGTGCGAGAAATGAACATGTGCAGAACATGAATTGTGTAAAAACAAAATTACATGTGAAAAGAAATGAATCGTGGAACAAAACACCTGAGAAAAGATATGGATTTTTTTAAAAATCATGTAAAAATAAATTACATGTGAAAATAAATGATAATGTGGGGGAAAATCACATGAAATCAAATGAATTGTGTAAGCAATCATGTAAAAATAAATGAGGAAAATTAATCATGAAAAAAGTCTCAAATTGTGCTAGAAGATTCAGATATGTTCCAATTTCATAATCCAAAAAGTTGTCACTGTAAAAAAATGTTTAAAAAATAATAATAAAAAATAATTTAGTTTTAAATAATGGTTTCTTCAGTAGTGTTTTCATTTGCATGAATATTTGGTAAATGATGAAACATTTATCTGTAATTTGATAATATTGGTGCTCTGCAACACATACGTGACACACACAAACTGATAACAAGGCAGAATATAAAACATTCCACAGAGCTGATAAATTTGTAGTATTAATAATAATAATAATAATAATAATAATAATAATAAAAGCATGAAATTAATTGGGATACACATGAAATGAGTCATGAAATGAGTACTGGAGCACCACCTTTCTCTCATTACATTTACCAAAACACCGCCCATAGATACATTAACACCTCTGTAACACTGCAGCAGAAGCCCAGTCATTTATCCTTATATCACGGTGTGACAGTGGCACAAACAAGCCCTGTGTTTGTGTGTGCATGGCGAGACAGTGGTTCCCCTGATGACTCAACATTAGCAAGACACCTAGAAGCAAAATCCCTCGTTTATTGAATTGAATTCATTTGTTTGCTTCTTCACGAGCCCCTTGAGCCGTGGCTGATTTTCATGAGCCCCGTCTGAGGAGTGTGAGTGCGAGCGAGCTTAATGTAGAGCACGAGCACTTTAACTCCTGTGACTGAGAGCTGATTTTATAGTTCTGCAAAGACGCGTATAATGTATGTGTGTTGATGTATGGGGCGTATGAATAAATGGAACTCTTATAGGGTGCTTTGATCTTTGGTATAATTCGTTTGTGCAGCAATCGGACTCGAATGCAGACCTAAATGCTTTGATACCATCTCCTTCAGGTGTTCTCAGTACTCTATTGCAAACTCTATAATCGAACTTTATTGCAGATTCGATCCTGAATCAGTCCAAATACAGGACGTGAACCAAACATGCCATGTGTGTTGGGTTGCATTTCTGTAGATATGAGCTGTTAAACTGCCTCACCCTGAGTCAGTTGACAGAGCTGTGGATGTGGGATGTCCATCCATCCATCCTTTTTCTGTACCACTTATCCTACACAGGGTCCCAGGGAGCCTGGAGGCGATCCCAGGGGACTCGGGGCACAAGGCAGGGGATACCCTGCAGAGCAAATCGTGCACATGCTCACACACTATGGACAATTTAGAGATTCCAATCAGCATACACAGAATGTCTTTGGAATGGAGGAGGAAACCGGAGTACCCAGAGGAAACCCCAGAAGCATGGGGAGAACATGCAAACTCCACACACACAGGGCAGAGCCGAGAATAGAACCCCTAATCCCGGAGGTGCGAGGCAAACGTGCTAACCGCTAAACCATTAAGGAGGTTTGGACTGATGAATGAAACAAAAGAAGAAACAAAAGTGGATGCGATACATGATGTTCCATGCTCGTGTGATTTTTATGGTGCCAGAGTGTCTGAGCGAGGTGGTCCCCGTTTGGTAATTAGTGCTATTCGACTGCAGGGAAGAAGCGATTTGACTCTGAATTGATCCAACTGCAGGAAGTGAACCAAATATGAACCTGTATGATTCGGGGTGCAGCATTGTTTTGCTAAACTGAGCCAAAGGACACGGCTTTGAGATTTGAACTGACAAACAAAAAAGAATAAAATAAACCCTGGATGTTTTAAACTAGTTATTTTTGTAATCACCTGATTCATTTTCTGTGCTCTGGTGAATTATTTTTATGTTTTATAACCAGACGTTTTGGTGCGTCTATAAAACAGGCAACAAATTTGTTGATTTTTTTATGTCCCCTATTTTCTGAAAGAATTTTTACGAGTACATTTTCAGCCCTACTTGCTGCCCAGTCAAAGTTTTTTGCTAATAGGTTTGTTATGCATAGTGTAGAAAAACCAAACCAAAAAAAAAAGTATCAATTTCACTCTGATTCTGACTCAACAGACTGAACGGTGTACGAGCGTTCTTATGTGATCCCATCTTCAAATCATGATCGAAACAGTGAAGTGAAATCTTGGAAAACAAACCTCGGGTGAGCACACATGCGTGAACAATTGGAATGCAAGCGAAAACGTTAGACACAAATTACGGTGCTAGATTATAAACAGCTAGTCTTCTTTATCACATCCACTAGTGCACGTTGCTCATCCTGTCTGTTCTCCTTCACCATTTATTACCATTTTTACCTTCACCATAACACTGAGGTCAGTTTGTAGACCCCGAGGTGAAATCCTACACCCATCAACTGCACAGTTGCAGAGTCTGCGCTATAACTTGCGCCAATGTTTTCTGATCATTTGATGGAAACTTGCAGCACTTTTTCACCAAACAGTGTGATATGGCATGGTATGGTTAACAGTCCGCATCTAGAACTTTCCAAAACCCTTTTGCGGGTTTATGACATTGTGAGTTACTGTATGTTCACTTTTAGAAAAAAAGGTTCCTCTGGGATGCTTTGGATAGTTAAAGGCTCTGATTAAACCACTTTTTTAAAGGTTATTTGAGGGTGATTCCACGATCGGGGTGCCATTTGTTTGTTGTTGGGGTGCCAAGTAAAAAAAATAAAAGACATTTTAAACACAGTGCTTTACAACAACGTACTGCATATGCATGTTTCAGAGAAATAATAACTATTCATCAGATAAGCCCTAATCATTAAAATACTTATGAATGAATTATTATTTTTGTATTAATGTGTGAGTCCATTTATTATGTCATACTTTAAACATTTTTTTTTTTTTTTGTCAATGATTCATCTATTATAGGTTACAAAAAATATACATTTTAGTGTCCCACATCATTCACTCAACTCTTTTACCTAAACACATTAAAAAAAAAAAGTTTACAAAAGAGTTATTAAACACAAGGGCTAAACACAACACAATCATGGGCTAAAGGGCTAAATACAACACAATCATGGATTATCCTAAAGGATTATTAATCATTACCCCACAGAGACAAACTGAAGAAGCTTTTTTTTTTTTTTTTTTTAATAAATTGTAGGGTTTTTTAATCTTACAGAAAAGTTTTAGCTGAATACTGGAACCCCGACATCCAGCAAATACTTGGTAGATCTTCTTGTTTCATACTGGACTCTTGCTGGATCCTCGGACTTCAAGGAATATCTGGGTTTATCGTTGTATTCACTGATGTTCTGAGACACTAAGACTGTACGTAGCTGTCCTGTATTGTCTGGTAGAAAAACTACTCTAGCTATTCTAGTGATGATTCTATGACCGCTGAGTTTGACCAATCGGTGGTCTGCATCATTTCTAGCTCCACCCACATGTCTTTGTTTGGTACTCTTAGTAAGAAAGGTAACCAAAGTCAGAATGATTGCTATTCTGTGTGCTGGAAAAGCGGTTTAAGAAAAATCAGCTTGGATTTTCCCTCACTAAACTCATTCGGACTAGGCAAATAAACACATGTAAATATGCTAGTTTGTGAAATATAGCTGTAATTCTGTTATATTTAGACGAGTTTAGATGATCCATTAAGCTGCGTCTCCGAAAAATGTGGCGATCAGTAAACACGCCTTCTTCGCTCGCTTTGTGAGACGATCGTCACGTCTGCGTCCGGGTTTATGAGACGAGCTCCTAATTAAACCGATCTGTGTTTAATGAGTCACAAAACTTTGATGCAGTAATAAGCTAGCATGACTGCATAAGAACATCCAGCTTGTCAAGCGATAATGACATGGCAAATTAAATCTCACAAACAGTAATGTAAAAAGAGCAGCAGAGAGAAAGAGATGGACAAACTGGTGTGGTGAGTAATCACTTTAACATAGAGCACAAACACTATCATTTAAAGCTTTTAAGCCTCTTTGTGTATTGACAAGGCTGGCTGCTTTTCCGTGGGACAACAACTGTAATGTTAAAGGCTTCCGTGTCGTTCCATTATCATCCCATTAGACCTGCATCTCACAGCTGCTGCATAATGTATATTAAAAAGAGCGCAGTGTTATGGCTACCATTTGATGTCCTTAATATTCCATTAGGCCTCTATCATGTATGCACAGGAGAATATGCAAAGAATATACATGATGACATTGTGTTATATTATATAGTATAGTATGTTACGTAGTAATCAGTAAATTTCAAAGCTTTTGCATTCTCTCGCAAAACTTTTGCGTTCCCCCGAGAAACTTTTGCATTCCCTCGCAAAGATAGCCTACCTGTTGTGTTCTCTCGCAAAACCTGTGTTCTCGCGAGAGACTTCTGCACGGTGGTTCGTGCTTGTATCTTCACAGCATCACTTGATTAATTTTTTTCATTGAAACAATGCTCTTTCGTGTATTATCCTTTTCAGGTGTCTTTCGCTTATGTCATAACCATGCCTCAAACTAAGCACAGACCGTAATTTGAGTCAGAGTTCAAAATAAAACTCTATGAACCGCTCCATTGTGAACCTATGGAGCTGTCTGAAACACCACCAGTGGGAAAATAAACAGGAAGTGTTTGACCGAACTCATAACAGGTTTTGCGAGAGAGCGCAAAAGTTTCTCGGGGGAACTCAAAAGCTTTAACGAAAAATATTTTCTCCCATCCCAATTTTTTTCCACCACCATGTCCCTTTAGGGGCTCCGTAAATAACAGCATGCTCTGAAGTGTTTTATTCCACTTATACAACAGTAATTTGCCAATGCTAAACAGTCCTCCAGGATTTCACAATTTTTGCGATCGCTGAAATGAACGAAAAATCGAGCAAACTCCGCAATATTTGTAGGAGCTTGCAATTTTTCAAAATGACTGCAGATTTTCTGCAGATTTGGGCCGAGACGCGTCACGTGACATCACGATGCACATTCAACCCAAGCCCTTTTCGATTCATGTGCGTCGAACATAAGTACAGCTAAAAGGTCTCATTTACCAACAAACATCAGTGTGAAAGACGCAAAACAATTTATTGCCAATTCAAGTAGTTTTCCACAAAAAGTACAAAAAACTCTGTGAGTTGTCCCACAAATTCGGAAAAAAAACTAATATCTGGACGCAACAACCACAAAAAACGCTGTGAAATCCTATATGGACTGGCTGATACTTTGTATTAATTAAAGAACGACACTTCAAACTTTTTCTCCATTTCTACAGAAGTTATTTTTAATGTTGTAGAACAGTGAGGCAAGCTGGTTACCGATATTGTTATAGCAGCTTTAAACAGTCCTTCCCTTACGAGCCACTCTGTTTTCACTCTCTTGCTAATAAGATGATCCGTCTTGTTACTGAGAAACTGCAAAGCAAAAAATCCTCAGACCTGAAGACTTTCCCATGTCACAAAGCTGACATTTAGAACTTTAACACTAACTGCGTCGTTACAACACATTCATATAAACCTAGGATTTGCCTTGCAGCTGGAAACTGCTCTCAGAGCAGCTGATATAGAAAAGAAATCAACACCTTCTGGCCAATCAGAATTGAGTTTTCGAGACAAAGGGGGTATTAATGTATAGCTATTATAATATAAATGATTACGGCATCCAACTTGTTTTGTGGACGTTCTACAACATGGAATGTAAACATAAAAGTGTTGCGTCATTCTGTAGTAAACATTGCAATCATTGGCAATTTGTAGTACAAGAGCAATAAAACACTTTGCACTGTTGTTTTCCTATAATAGCATGCCACCAAGTGTTTTATTTCTTACATATTGGCAAGAATTGGACAAAACAGCCAATAAATTATATTCTGAACACTTTAAAATGATTAAAATAATTATTTAGTCGATAAATAATCAGACAATTATGAATAATTTAATGATTATCCAGATTGTTGATACAAGATGACATTATAATTCAGAAATAAGATCACAGAATAGTGTATTCAACAAATTATATATAA
>JANDJT010000102.1:3911542-3921785 GCA_024331685.1 Stegophilus panzeri | reverse complement strand
AGATAGATAGATAGATAGATAGATAGATAGATAGATAGATAGACAGATAGACAGATAAATAGACATACAGACAGACAGACAGAGAGATAGATAGATAGATAGATAGATAGATAGACAGATAGATAGACATACAGGCAGATAGATAGATAGACAGACATAGATAGACAGATAGATAGACATACAGACAGATAGATAGATAGATAGATAGATAGATAGATAGATAGATAGACAGATAGACAGATAAATAGACATACAGACAGACAGACAGAGAGATAGATAGATAATCATCCTGAAGGTGAATTAGCTTCCTAACGTTCTCAGGGACACCATTATTAAACACTCGAATGGAAAACAGTACAGAGTCACAACAAACAACAGTTACACGGAGAACAATAAACAATGAACTGCACTGCAATCATCTCTATTCCTACACCTCATGTAATATTCCTCTTCTAAAAAAAAAAAAAAGTAGCACAGACATGAACGTCTAAACAACAAAACTAGAACAAAACAAAACCAAACCAGTCTGAATACTTATTTCCCTTCACTGTGCATAAGGATGCGCAGATGCGAAAGCAACTTGTGAAATCTGCCAGGAGAAAATTGTGAAAAATGATATTTTTAGCTAACCTCCTCCTTTAAGCCCTAGCTGACATTTAGAAATCATTCAGCATGAAACGCTGTACAACATGAAAGGTACCAGAGCGCCACTTTGTAAAGTTCAATTTTTCAACCAGGTTAAAGCCTGAGATTCTGAAACACTTTTAATGTGAACGAAGTCCTGCATTTCCACCAAAGTGGTCTCTCTTGTCCTTAATAATGCAGCTTCGTTTCTTTCCATCACGGCCAGATGAGATAACTGCAGGTTTTGTGTATGATTCATTTGCATGCTAGAAGCATAAATCCTTCTGCTGATATCTAACCCTCACCTCCGTTTCTTATTCGCACAGAACTCACAAAACCTCGAGCTATGACCTGACCTTTCTCAGTGACATTTTATAAACCATACTCTTCCTCTACCTCTGTCTCACCTCTTTCTTCTACTTACTTTTTACCCCTTATCTGTATTTTTCTGCTCGAACTGTCCTCTTATTCGCTCTGGTCCTAATGTCTGAGTCACAATCAAGAAGGGCACAAAAGGAAATTATTCATTCATTTAGGACAACGTAAAGACGATGAAGACATTTATTTTATACCCTTTAAGTGTGTTAGTTTTAACCGCTATTCATTAATTATCACAAGTTACCAAAAAATGGCAAATATTGTATGTTTAGTGAGAAACAAAACACTTGGGAGCATGCCGTTACAGGAAAATAATCATGGTGTGGTGTGATGTAACCCAACACTACATCTTCTAACCAATCAGAATGTGCAGTTGAGAATTCAACAGCGCTGTCGTATAAGATAATAATAGTAAGAAAAACTAAATTGGAACTCTAACTTGGATGTCCACCCTTTGCGTTTATAACTGCTTTATCCTCTCAGCTATACTATTCAGCCCACCCTTCACATTCTGCCTGACATCTCTGTCCTCAGTCTGCCAGATTACTTTGCCATTCTTTGCTCATTCTCCTTGACTGATCTGTTTTAACGCTGTCACATGTCACACACATTGTCGTCTGGTCTGGAAACCGAGAAGGTCATGACAACAACACTTCCTGCTTCTGGTTCTTTTCACACTAGGGATTTTGTACTGTTGTCTTGTTGCAGGATTAGGGCTACATTAAGCTAATGCGTGGCCTGGGAATAATGAATATATACAAGCACCCTACAATATACCACTACGCTAAACATTAACACATCCAACACACTGTCTATGTTCAGAGTTAGATGAAGAGATATCGAGATAGAGAAGGAATTCTACTCATCCACAGAGTTGAACCTAGATTATGTAGGGGTACCCCAGGCAGATTAAATGCATGGAGCCCTTCTGATAGATTCATGTTGTTATTATATCTTCATGTTACCCAGAGATAGTGGTGTGACCCTTTACATCAGTGGAGGAATCACAGTAGACACGTGTTCTGAAGACTTCATGTCTTTATTGAAAACAATTGTAAGGATGTAGAAAAATGAATAAAGAAGGCGTCTCAAAACTGTGTCCCTTCCCCCTGTGAGGACTAACTGCTTAAAAAATTTGAAAATTGGACATATGGTTGAATTTATCATAAAACCTTGCCTCGGAGTCATCACTGTTTGCAGGACTACCAGCCAAACTTTTTGGCTATCTAACATGAGACTAGCATGTCGCTAGCCAAGGGGAGGCACAACAAAACTATCATTGTATGGGTTTAGCTGCTACAGCGCCATGCACAGTATGTTTGTTGTCCTTATGCTCTGCTCATATCATGTTCACATAACTTGGTACTCATATATTTACATACCTTGCTTGCCTGTTCAGCATGAGAGGATGTTATTGTCTCAGTAAAAAAAAAACAAAAAAAACCAAACATGTATATCCACGTTTCCCTCACACTAACTGACTGTGTGAGCTAGCGTTTGGCAGAATTGAGAGCTGTCAGCCAATAAGACATGAGTATTTCCACATATTTTCCTTTGAACCCTGTCTGATTGGTCTTGCCTCTGTTCACTGAAGATAAAATACAACACTCTGTTCAATGAAGATACAAAATTACAGGCCGTTACGTAGTGACAAACCGCTGTAAGTGGAGAATTATTCAGGGCTAAAGAAAAAATCTTAGGGGATACAGCCCTGAATGCCCAGGCCAGGTTACGCCCCTGGGAGAAACGAATGCATTAACTAACGTAAAAGATTAATTCATGGGAGCAAGAGACACAGTACCGGTACTTGCCAAGCGGTGCCGCCGGTGTGTACATCAATCCCGGTATCTACTGCATTTCAGTCCACATTAAGAACTGCTAACACTACTCAAAACCTGCTAACGCTAGCTAACTCTTACCAGTAATTCATCTTATAGTAAGGTAAAATAAAACTGAAATTGGACCACTAGATGCGGGTTTGTTTGTCTCTAATTATAACTGCCCTGTTTCCTCTTTTCCTTCTCCTCTTGTTTTCCCTTGCACTTCTGGCTGCGAGATTCAGATTCATTTTCAGGAATTAAAGCTTGCGCGACTCAAGTGTGGGGAGGCGCAGGAGCATAAACAAGTCCGCAAATGAGATAGCGCCCCATTTAAGGGGGTTGCTGAAATGTTGCTGTGCATTATTTTATAATGAAAATTTCGGATCATTTAAATGATCAACCCTCAGGGTCCCTCTCAGTATGTGGGGCCCCAGGCAATTACCTGCCTTGCCTGCCCTGTAGATACACCTCTGCTCATCCGTTACCACAAAGCTGCATGATATTCGATACAGTCCCCTCCAAAACTACTAGAACAACAAGACCAATTCATTTGTTTTGACATTTGGGTTTGAGATCAAAAGATGGATATGAGAAGAGAGAAGACGGAAAAGGAGACTGAAGAGAGATACCAGTCATAAGAGCCAGTTCTCTTCATCTGCGTTAGGATTTATAGCTTCAAAAGCACAAAATAGAGGAACGGAGATATGGTGGATTTGGCAGTCCATCACTTTGCTTGTATTTTTTGCCAGAGTACAGAAATAGCTACGGGTCACATTGAAGACTGGAGGCTTATTCTCCAAAGAGGTTGTTTTATTTAATTTTTTTTAATCTAACACTATTGCACTCCCAATTGCCTATCGACTGTACAGAAAGCTTAACTGAAAACGTTCGTCAGAGCGCTGGAGCTCGGCTCTTCTTCGCGAGTTGTTATGTACTGCTGCGTTCATTTTGAGCATGCAGAGATGAAACACAAGCTTGCCTCTTTTTTTTATTATTATTATTCTTATCCTCTTGTATACTTATACAAAGGAATATATGCCCTAAATTAAGTAAGTGGAAACTGTACAAAGGCAGCTAATTTGATTTCTCTCATTACTGGTGGAAAATTATTCAACAAAGAGGCAACCTTCTAATTAAAAGAGGTGGCTTTTGCTGGATTATTTACACAAAAGTGCAAAAAAAACAACAAAAAAAAACCCCTTAAACATACACAATACAAACATATACATGCATGCATTATTCAAAGGCATTGAACTATTTCTGAAGAACAGTCAGAGTGAAGCCGAGAGCAGCTGATGCATATATTATAATATATATATATATATATATATATATTTCTAATTGTAGAGATGAAAGGGTGAAACCATTGGTTTATAGTTAAGTTTAGATTTAAGAGAAAATTCTCATTCTTATTAAATACATGCAGATACAGATCAAGAGCATTGGTTAATGTTCAAATCAGAATACACATCATATTCACAAACATCAGAATGAGGGGAAAAAAAATGTGATCTCGGTGACTTTGAAATCATGGCTTGGTTGTTATTTCAGAATGTGCTAATATCCTGAAATTTTCACACACACAACAGGGTTTGGAGTGGTGTAAAAAACAAACAAACAAACAAAACAAACAAACAAACAAAATCTACAAATTCTGCAGGTGGAAATGCCTTTTTGATGGAAGAGGTCAGAGGTTATAGAGGTCAGTGTGCTTTAAAATGCCTACATAGTCACCAAACCCGAATCCAGTGGCGCACATTTGGGATGTGGTAGACCCCAGGATATTTGCAGCATAAACGTGCATCTGACAAATCTGCAGCAATTAGATGATGTAGCATGGACCAAAATCTTAAAAATGGTTCCAACACCTTGAGGAATCCACAGCACGAAGAATTCAGGCTGTTCTGAGAGCAAAACGGATCCTACCCATTATTAATATGGTGTCCCTAATAATATATATATATATATATTTATATGTATATATATAATGCTCTGTGTGCATGTTTGTGCATGTGTGTGTATGCATATACATGCTTTAGTACTGTGTTTTCTAATAAGGGATGTCTGTGCATCGTGAGCAGCTCATTATATTTCCGTGAGTAGAATGAATAAGTATTACATGAGATATTAACATTCAGAGCAGGGCTCCTTCCTCTGCTCTCTTTCCTGCAGTGTGAGAGAGGAGTCTAATTTGAAAGGGCTTTTAAATAGTCAGATGAAGGGGGTGTGTGTGTGTGTGTGTGTGTGTGTGTGTGTGTGTGTGTGTTGGAGGAGATGTAACACTTACCGAGTGCAGGTTCAGCGCAGTCTTTATACTGTTCAGGAGTGCAGTACGGAGAGTCTCCTTTAAAGAGAGTTAATATTAATTTATTATACACTTTTTGTCCTCTACTCTTTATTGTTAATCAATATCAGTTTATGAGCACAGGCTGTGCATCAACCCATCAGTGACACTGAGGTGTTTGATAAATAAATAAATAAATTACAGCACAGAAATTCTGAAGTCCTGAATGTAATTCTCAATAACAGCAGCTCTGACAGTATTGCCAGCTGCAAGGCAAATCCCAAGTTTATATTAATGCGCTTGATCTAATACATAATGGTTTCTAAAGCAACAACCTACACAAGCACTTATATTGTTGTTGCTCCTCATAAAATATATATCGATTTAAAAAAATAAAAAAAACGTGTGTAATTGTTGATGTGAAGTTTTTTGTGAGGTGAATTTTCATTTGTAGAATAATTGTTTATTAGTCCGACCAGAATTTAGCGATTTTGCAATTTTTTTTTGTCTTATTGACTTAAAGTAAGGCTGGTGAGGGAATGACTGTACATAGCTGCTATAATGTAAGTGATAACAGGAAGTAACTTGTTTCGCAGACATTCCACAACATTAAATGTGACTCTTAGCTGATATAAACGATCGTATTGGTTGGCAACTTGCTGTCGTGTAAGTGGAATTAAAGATTTCTTGATATGCTGTTATTGGAAAATACTCAGCTTCTGGGTGGTAATAGTAACTCAGAAACTCACCCCATCACTCATTAAGTTACAAATCATCCACCACTCAAATATTATCTCACCAGCAGTGAGATATTCTATAGTGGTCTCCTCTCATTGACGCATGGGGTACAGGGGGATAACAAATCGATTTCCCAGTCATTAAGTCTAATCCTACAAAGTGAGTTATGGCGACTGATGAAATAGCAAATGATTATAGATTGTTAAGCGTAAAAATCAATAACACTTTACTTCAACCCTGCATCATGACACCGAGATAACCATGTCATACAGCTGTCATGCCTGATATCATCTGCTCTAATAACAATATTAAAAAGTGGAAATAGAGTAAAAGAGAAAGGCTTTGGATGGAGAATGCTAGAAACGGACCGGGCATGTACACCATCCTGCAGTTACAGTTCTCCACGATGTAGCGTGTCTCACACTCGATACGGCATGCCGTGACGCTGTACACCTCAAAGAAGCCCAGAGTCTGGGACACACACTCTCCCCATGGAGGCGGCAAGTACGTCAGCTGCAGGAGAGAGAGAGAGAGAGAGAGAGAGAGAGAGAGAGAGAGAGAGAGAGATGTCGGAATGTTTTTTTACTTATATATATATATTGCTATAAGAAAGTTTAAAGAGTTTAAACAATGCATTTTAAATATATAATCTGTAATGCTGAGAAAATGTATATAAAGGTCTATTACACACACACACACACACACACACACACACACACACACATACACTTTTGTGCTGCAGTTAACAAGCAGGTGGGAGCAAATGGTTGTGCAGATGTCATGCAGCTTCCGAGAAGTCAGAGCTGGAAATGTTAACGTGAATGAGTTTAACTAACACACACACACACACACACACACACACACACACACACACACACACCAAACAGCACTGAACGTCCATCACGTTAGTGGTCCTGGCACTTCAAGTGTCAGAAACTGAGACTGAAAGAAAAAGTAATACACTTGGCTTTTTTTTTCATTTTCTTTTCTAGAGAAAAAAAAAACAGTGCTGCCCAGAGCTCTATTTGTGCTGGTATGAAGGGGAAATAAATGTCTCACACAGTGTGCACACTGTGACCATTAGAAAAGCTCTTACTAGTTTTAGCTAGTACAGTGGTGCTTGAATGTTTGAGAACCCTTTAGAATTGTCTATATATCTGCATGCATATAACCTAAAACATCATCAGATTTTCAGATAAAGAGAACAAATGGGACAATAATATTATACTTGGTCATTTATTTATTGAGGGAAATGATCCAATGTTACAGATCTGTGAGTGGTAAAAGTATGTGAACATCTAGGGTTAGCAGTTCATTTGAAGGTGAAATTAGAGTCAGGTGTTTTCAATCAATGGGATGACGATCAGGAGTGAGTGAGCACCCTGTTTTATTGAAAGAACAGGGATGTATCAGAGTCTGATCTTCACAACACATGTTATCATGTCATAACAAGTGTATCATGGCACGAGCAAAGGGGATTTCTGAGGACGTCAGAATGAGAGTTGTTGATGCTCATCAGGTTGAAAAGGATTACAAAACTGTCTATAAAGAGTTTGGACTCCACGAATCCACAGTCAGATAGATTGTGTACAAATGGAGGAAATTCAAAACCATTGTTATCCTCTCCAGGAGTGGAGACCAACAAAGATCACTCCAAGAGCAAGGTCACAAAGGAACCCAGGGTAACTTCTAAGCAACTAAAGGCCTCGCTCACATTGGCTAATGTTAATGTTCATGAGTCCATCAGAACACTGAACAAATATGGTGTGCATGGCGGAGTTACAAGGAAAAAACTACTGCTCTCCAAAAAGAACATTGCTGCCCTTCTGCAGTTTACTAAATATCACATGGACAAGCCAGAAGGCTGTTGGAAACATGTTTTGTGGATAGATGAGACCAAAATATAATTTTTGGCTTAACTGAGAAGAGTTATGTTTAGAGAAAGGGAAACACTGCATTCCAGCATAAGAACCTCATCCCATCTGTGAAGCATGGTGGTGGTAGTATCACTGTTTGGGCCTGTTTTGCAGCACACAGCCCAGGACTGCTTGCCATCATTGATGGAACAATGAATTCTGAATGATACCAGCGAATTCTACAGGAAAATGTCAGAACATCTGTCTGTGAACTGAATTTCAAGAGAAAGTGGGTCATGCACCAAGACAACGAACCTAAGCACACAAATCATTCTACCTAAGAACGGTTAAAGAAGAATAAAGTTAATGTTTTGGAACGGCCAAGTCAAAGTCCTGACCTTAATCCAATAGAAATGTTGTGGAAGGACCTGAAGCAAGCAGTTCATGTGAGGAAACCCACCAACATCCCAGAGTTGAAGCTGTTCTGTACTGAGGAACGGGCTAAAATTCCTCCAAGTCGATGTGCAGGACTGATCAACATTTACCCCAAATGTTTATCTGCAGTTATTGCTGCACAAGGGGGTCACACCAGATACTGAAAGCAAAGTTCACATACTTTTGCCACTCAGATATGTATTATTATTTCCTCAATAAATAAATGACCAAGTATAATAGTTTGTGTCTTTACAGGAAGAAAAAGAAGAAAATCTGAGATGTAACTTATGCACCCTGACTATCCAGCCACTATCCAGTGAGACATCATATTTTGTACCAGTGAAAGACCCAAAAAATAGACATATTGTTATTTTTTATAAGCCTTCTCTCCACTAAGTGCATTTCAAAAGTAAACTCATTCTGCCCACTTTATAGCCACTTCCCATAGAGGTACATGTACATTCTGCACTGGTGGTTAAAAATAGTCTGAAAGCATTCAGACATAAAGAACACATACTTTTGTATTGAATTTTGTATTGTGTAGTGATTTATGTACTTTGCCAACTAACTCTATGCTAATCATTGAATACATTCTTATAATACAGCGTTATGCTAGATTTTGTTGATTTTCAGCTGCATGTCAGCAGTTGAACTTTATCTACTACAGCTTTATGCTAGCTTTGTAAATTGTGTATGTAAGATCCAGCTTCTTACATATAGATATAGATATCAGACATTAGAAAGCAGCACTCTAAATAATCCTTTATAGATTATATCTTTTTTTGTTTTTGTTTTTGTTCAAGTGAACTTTTAAAAAAATATTTTTTTCAAGAAACATTCATCAAAATAACAGATCTGGTGTATGGTCTCTTTGATTTATGTAACAACTCCTGCTTCCCAGTAGTACAACATGCCTGATGTAGTCTACAGTGTAGACATATGATGCAATGATGCCACATGGCTTATCATGTGAGTGTGAAGAGAAGAAACTGTGCCTCCCAGCCCCAGATTAAAGAACCAATATCCAACTCGATCCCTATCAGAAAATGATATCTGCAGGGGAAATTAAATTTTCCCGGCACTGCCAGAGATTAAATCATAGCTATGTCTGTCAGCTGAGGAAGATGACATGACTTATGGCTTATCCTATTAGCCTAGGCATGACAAGAAAACAAACAGCAATCAGAGCTGAAAGTCAGTGTCATGGGGCAGAAACTCAAAAGACCACTTAGGCACAGATTATTACATTTAGCTCTAACTCAATACTAACTGCTTTAGCCGGCAGACTGCAAAAGCTTGGAGGTTTTAGCGAAGCCAATTTACTTTCAAAATACAGCATGCTGAAATTTCCTGAAGTGGTCAATTATTTCTAAAGTGAACCATTTTTATATAATTTTTAAAGAGGATGTTGGAACACATTACTTTGGTAGAAATGTAGAAACATGATACGAACTTAAATTATGCATGTTTTTTGTAAAGAGATTAAAAAGTAGAGAATATTTACAAATCATATAAATATCATTTCGAATTGAAATATGAGAAATGCAATAAGAAGTGTTCTTAAGCAAGAAGGACGTGCATACATTTTTTTGTTGCATACAGTCCAGGAACAAAATCCATTCTTTGTATACAATCTAACCTACAAGACAGTAACACATTATACAGTATACTGTAGCTTGCACACTGGCAATAAATGTGCATGTGTACATTCTAACTACAATAAACTGTACAATCTAACATACAAACCATTAATAAACCGATACTTCAAATACCATCTAACCTAAAAATAATAAGAAATGTATCTTCTAGATACCATCTAATTTATAAACTAATACATAATACAATTTAACCTACAACCAGGTAATAAATTATACAATCTAATAAAGCAAGTAATAAACGGACCCTTGATACTAACAAACCTGAATAAATGACAATTTAGCCTAAAAAAACAGTAAAACACATTCCCTAAACATCAACTAACCATACACAGTAAAGTATAATTCATCTACTTAAAAACAGTATTAAATCTATATACGTACTCCATATCTAACTTAAAAACAGTATTAAATCTACATACATACTCCATATCTAACTTAAAAACAGTATTA
>JANDJT010000102.1:3874122-3887979 GCA_024331685.1 Stegophilus panzeri | reverse complement strand
TTCAGTGTCTTGCCCAAGGACACTTCGGCATGTGGAGTCATGCGGGCCAGGAATCGAACCGCCAACCCTACGATTAGCGGATTAGTGGACAACCCGCTCAACCACCTAAGCCACAGCCGCCCAGGGGGGAGCAGAGAAGACTATTTAAAACCTTGGAGGGTTTCGGTCCGTGTTTGGTATCCTATATGAAACTCATATATCACAATATATACTGCATACTCATAATTAATGGCTCTTTAACAATACCTTTTCCCATCGCCAGAGATATACATCAAGGGTGCCTCCTTTCAGAATTATTATACAGTACGTTATTTCTATTGAGCCCTTACTGTCTTCATATTGAACACGTCACATTATACCAGCAATGTAATTGTTTTGCAAAAATAACCTCAAATCAATCTGCTTTTTGGAACTCCAGGACTCCAGAGGTGGTAGAGGATACATCCACAACTCTCCTATAGAGGTAGAATCCTGCTAGTCAACAACCTGGCAGCATTAATACTGTGGCCAAGCCTATGGATATGAGTCTCTAAGTTCATAAAACATTTGTGGATTTTACAAGGTGACAATTGTTAATAGTGCTTTCCTGGATTTCCTGCATTTCCTGCATTACTAGAGTAAAGGATCTGCTTGATTTAGCCTCTCTTCAGTGACAGTTACTGGCAAGTAAGAATTGTAGACAGCTTAATTCAGAGGTGTAAAGCTGCTCTCCCCAACTGCAAAAGCTTCCATAAGTGGGTGTTATTTCTCTGGCTGTTCCTGGGGTATAGATAACACAGAAGAGGTATGCCAGTAATGATCAATCTTTATTACTACAGAGGTATCAGGATATAGGTTTCCATACTACTGTGAAAACAGTTTTATATGATGTTTGTGTAAAATCTTACACCACACTATGAGAAAGGACGGATACCAAATGGAGGATGTACCTTTCTGTCCCTGAGGAAGTGTTTCTATCATAAACACTGCTATACAAACCTCCTCTGTTCAGGTAGATTTGTTGTCAGGGCCTGCCAAGCTAATTCTCTTTAAATCCCATCATTGTAAACATGTAGCACATGATATTAATGTAATGGTCCTGTTTAAATCACTTCACTTGTGGAATCATGTGATATCAAAGAAAATACGTATTACAAAGACAGTGCATATTAAGAGAAGCACTGTGTCTATTAATGATGATGGAAACCAGTCTTTAACTGGTAATATTTAAAGTCATTGGTAAATTCCTCGTTCTCGTTCTTTAACTTCAATAATGAATTAAAATAGGGATAATAAATCTGGCTGTACCACTGGCTGTTCAGTCTTGTGAAAAAATTTTATGACGTCTGATTACATTTTGCTATGTATACGAGAAAAGGTTTCTTGCCCCTTTGTGTTTTGTTCTTTTTCAGAAATGTCCATGTTAAAGACACTAGAGAGGCTGTTAAGGGTCAAAACCATTTGCAACCTTGGTAACCACAACTAAAATTACATTTAATGAGTATTTGCAGAAGGGCCACAAATGCACATGCAAATTACTCGTTAGTTGGTCCAAATGAATAAACTCATCTAATTTGATAACACATTGTAATAACCTAGTCTGAGTAAAGGTCAGCATCTCAGCCCAGTATAAACTGATCCATTGTTTTCCAACAATCACTTTATCTTTCTTGCTTTCATAGTTTTTAGAAATTGATGAGTCCCCCCACTTCAACCATCTATGATTTGCAAACTCAGGGCTGTGATACATTCAGTCTGTCTGAAGTAGTTTTGCTGGGAACAATCAAGCATGTTTTTTTAATGGAAAAAATCACTGCTCAAAGGTGTTCTGCTCTGGAGCTCAAACGTAGATGCACTGAATTTCTTTCCGCCATCTATACACACTTTTTAGTTGAAAAGGTTGCTATGGTTGAGATCTAAATTGGATTTGACCTAATTTGGATTTAGTTGCGATCCAGACTGTTAATTAAGACACCCAAAGTTTTTGTCTGTTGCCTGCTGGCAATGACGATTACTCGCAGTAATTTTATCTCTAGTTCAAAGTGATAATACTTTCAAAAATTACTTATAACTTCTAATTAGGCACGTTCATTTGGCATGCTAGCAAGAACACCTACACAGAATAATAGCACCTTAAATCCCTCTAAAATCATTCAAATGTGTGAATCAATTATTCAGTATGTTCATCTGTATGCTGTAAAATTAATTGTGGCAGATGTTTTTTGCATTTGGGCTGGTTTATATCGAACTCCACTTAATAGAGTGAGATCCACTGCATTAAAAATGTTCAAGGTTTCCCTACTCAGGGGTGCCAAGTGGAATGGTGTAATGAAAAGCATTCGCCTTATCTTCAGGAGATTGGAAGTTTGAACCACAGCCCTCTGTGGCCAGGAGCCAGAACTGTCCATGCTCTCTGGATGGTAGAGATGGTGTACTGTCTCTAAATATATGGTAAATGGCACACTTATATAGTGCTTTTATCCAAAGTGCTTTACACTATGTCTCATTCACCCATTCACACATACTCACACACCAATGGTAGCAGAGATGGCATGCAAGGCGCTAACTTGCCATCGGGAGCAACTTGGGGTTCAGTGTCTTGCCCAAGGACACTTCAGCATTTGGAGTCATGTGGGCCAGGCATCGAACCGCCAACACTACGATTAGTGGACAACCCGCTCTACCACCTGAGCCACAGCCGCCGTCTCTACCCTGTCATTCAGAGTGGCACTAGCCAATCCTGGGCATCTGTGAGCCCTGTGAACTAAACAGAAGTTGGCAGATGCTGTAGCATATTTCTCCAAGTGTGTTATGCTGCCCTGTAATGCACCATGAGCAGCTTTTCGTGAAAATTTGTGGCTAGATGGCTTCAGATATCTCTGTGGAAACACGTATTAGCCTTTACCCTTTACTGGCTGGTAGCTTCATGATGGATGGGCTATGTCAAATTACCAAAATGGGGTAACAAGGGGTTCCCTGCTTGGGGCACACTGACCCAAGTCAAAAATGGGTTGTTAATTAGCTATGGTAATGTATTTCTGTGCTGATTAACCACACCTGATTTAACTCACCAGTTAATTGAGCAGTCATGATAGAGTACAGGCATCACCAAAGTCCCGGACTGGGTTAGGGGACCTCTGACCTAGTGGTATCTACTGTGAGCTACAGTAATAGTGTCGTTAAAATCTCTCAGCATGTCTTATACATTTACTGTATGCTATACAATTACTCAAGTTTTAATGACGTATAAATGATTAGTAATGACTGATTATTATACGCATAAATTAAATATTTATCCTATACACACTGACAACTAACCAGCATCTTCTCCCTGTCTTCGACTTAGACATCCAAGCCATAGAATGGACACATTACAGTATGTCTTAGTTACTTACAAGCTTTTTGGCACATGCTCTTTTATTTTGCTCAGCGATCCTGCTTCCAAAAATGTGTGTACTGTACCGCCCCCCCCCCCTTTTTTTTTTTAATACAATTAAGCAACAGCTGTATCAGGTCTGTGGTTTATATTTCCATGTTTTATGAACCAAAGATACTGTATATAACGGAATACAAAGGAATATCCTTCCTCATCTATTAATGGCTTAGACACTATGTTTTTTAATCTAATCTCCAAACTTTTTACTCATATAATTAGTTCCTTTAATGTTTTTTTTTTTTTTATGATAACCTTTTGTCTTTGGGTGCTGGTGGATAAAAATGAGGCAAGCTGATCCCGAATGCACATCCATCGGTGTTCTGAAAGGTTCTTGAGATAAAAGATAGCCTTGGGCTTCCTTTGCTTACCCAAGTGCTCATGTCATCTTTATGTCAGAGGTCTAAGATGGCTAATTTTAAACCATAATTTTCCTCCACCGGGAGTCGTTATCCTTTATCACTTCACCACTGACTAAAATCAATCAAAACCACGGCAGACTAGTGACAGAAAAGTCATTTTCCATCCAGCTCATCTTCTGACATGCCGATGCCATTGTGAAACACAAATAGAAAATTGCACAGTCATCACTGCAGAAGATTTTCTGTCACTGGTGGTCATGCCACTTTTTATTAGCTGAAATAGACTGCTATCTGTTTCAGCAGAAAATGGTGTCATAGTGGCAGCTGTTCTTAAAGAACATTTCTCTATGAATTCTGCTTACAGTGCACTTTTAGCTAGATTTGTTTATATCACACCTTGAATATCCAGATTGGTAGGGTTTTTATGATGCAAAGCTACAGAACTCGTCTCAATGCGCGCCGGCATTTGCAAATATCCTTTAATACACCCAGGAGATGCTCTGACCCAGTCGTCTAGCCATCAAAGCCCAGATCCTTACATTTGCCCATTTTTCCAGCTTCTAACACCTTGTTCCCAACAACCAATCACTAATCACTATTGTTCCCAATAATCGCCATTGTTCCCAACAACCAATCACTAATCACCATTGTTCCCAAGGGCCAATCACTAGTCACCATTGTTCCCAAGGCCCAATCACTAATCATCATTGTTCCCAAAGGCCAATCACTAATCACCATTGTTCCCAATAATCACCATTGTTCCCAACAACCAATCACTAATCACCATTGTTCCCAAGGGCCAATCACTAGTCACCATTGTTCCCAAGGCCCAATCACTAATCACCATTGTTCCCAAAGGCCAATCACTAATCACCATTGTTCCAAATAATCACCATTGTTCCCAACAACCAATCACTAATCACTATTGTTCCCAATGACCAATGACTAATCATCATTGTTCCCAATGACCAATCACTAATCACCATTGTTCCCAATGACCAATGACTAATCATCATTGTTCCCAACAACCAATCACTAATCACCATTGTTCCCAATGACCAATGACTAATCATCATTGTTCCCAATGACCAATCACTAATCACCATTGTTCCTAATGACCAATGACTAATCATCATTGTTCCCAATAACCAATCACTAATCACCATTGTTCCCAAGGGCCAATCACTAGTCACCATTGTTCCCAAGGCCCAATCACTAATCACCATTGTTCCCAACAACCAATCACTAACCTCCATTGTTCCCGAGGGCCAATCACTAGTCACCATTGTTCCCAACGACCAATCACTAACCACCATTGTTCCCAACGACCAATGACTAATCATCATTGTTCCCAACGACCAATCACTAATCACCATTGTTCCCAATGAGCAATCACTTGCTGTCTTAAGCTGGGTTAACACTGTAGTATTTTGGCCACGATTTGGTCATCTGAGAGAAATTTTAAGAGTCCTAAAAGATTCCTGTAATCCTAGGCCAAAATCTGTAGTCTTTGATCGCTAGTTTGACATGTTCCCCAGCAGCCGTTTAATGGCCTTTGCGATCAAATCATTCCCTCCAATTAAATTCTGGCAGTGACAGAAGATTTGAAACACAGTCCTGTACTGTAGTGTGGCTTCTCCTATGATGACTGCCAAATCAAGAACCAATAGGAGCGCAGAACCCGATGATGCATTTAGGGCAAACAACAAACCACCACAGGGAAAATGTCAAAAAGAGTCAGGAGGACAGTACAGCAAGAAGATAAACTTATTGAGTTATGGAGGGAAAAGGAGTGTTTATATGACGTGTCCTCGCCGCTGTATCATGACAGGTCTAAAAAGGAAGCAGCTTGGACAGTGATATCTCTGGAAATACAAATTTCAGGTACTTTGTTCTAAAACATGACCGTTTAGTTTTAGTTTTTCAAATTATAATATGATTCTATATAAGACTCCGTACGAGTCTTCTCGTGTGTCCGTTTTTCACATCTTGACGGTCGTACAGTCTGACATTAATGACAACTGAGATCCTACAGTGTGACGTGGCTTACAGCGGGGCTCATACATTCGTATCATACATTTGTACGATTATTCGTACAGTCTGACAAGCAACAGTCTCAAAGGACTATTAAAAATCACACTGTGTGCACCCACCTCCCCCACTGACAGGGGCATTGTAACGAGATAATCAGTGTTATTCATTTCACCTGTCACTGGTTTTAATGTTATGGCTGATCCGTGTAAACACATACACAACTGGTTGCAAATACATATGTGATGATATATATGTCTGCTGATGCCTCTTTTCCAGCTGAGTTGTTTTTTTTCCCCCAGCTCAATTGTTGACTGTTTTAGTATGCTTGCAGGAGATCAGTATGCTAGTCACATCACCTTCTACATGACCGTGTGGCTGTAGATCACTCAGAGAAGGAGAGAGAAAAGCCTCACTTTCATCTAATCTCACCCAGCTGCTTTGTTTCAAACCCTGGACCAAGGGACCATGTCACAGCTGGGATTTGATCCATGACACATTTTGTACAGTCGCCAGGCTACAGTACATATGTAGCACAGACAATCTCGTTGTCATGAGATGGCTACTATTCATCTCAGAGATGTATTATTATTATTATTATTATTAATAATAATAATAATAATAATAATAATAATAATAATAATAATAATAAAATCCTACTATATGTTCTCTATACAGTTCTTACTGTAATGGAATACATTTTTTCAAGTCAGTTCTCCTCACAAACAGCAAAAATATTCCCATCTTTCAAGTCTAAGATAAAGCCAGTGTCGTCATTACATAGAAAAGCATTTAGAAACCTGTTATAATGTGTTTCCATTACAGCAGCAGGTACTGAAACACTTCTCGTCACAGTCTCGGGTGCGATCTGTGTAGGCGAGGGAATGACATGCAAATTGAAACAGGGAGCAGCACCAGCTAGCTAGTCAAGTGCTTTTATGAGTGTGAAAGGACAAGTGGAACTGGTGCATAAGTGCTTTATTGTGTTGCGTGGAGTTGTTCTGTTATTGTTCCACGGAATTGATTTCCATTAGAGGCCAATTCTGCCCAGCTACCTACAGAGAGAGACCACAGGAGATCCCATCCAAAGTCAAGGCAAGTGAAATCATCTGAAATAAAAGAGAGAATCAAAAGAGAAGAGAGACTTGACTGTGAGCAAAAGATATGGATGGAACAAAATGCTAAAAAGATGAATATGAATGAATGAAATGCGGCATGTGAGAAGTTACGCCACCTTACAGCTCATGGGTCCCTCGTTCGATCCTGAGCTCTGGTTACCGTCTGTATGGCATTTCATACAGATGTGGCCATTAAAAATGTACGAGAAAGAGAACACGATCCTGCGGTACGCTGCGGTATGTCACGCAGTCAGTCAGCGCTGGCGATACAAGCCCGTTAGGTCAAATTCTTTGAATGAGAAAACTGATTTCTAAAGGTGTAGTGAACATGACATTACATTACATTACACTGAACAGTTAAAATAATGACCTCATCTTGATTGAGTATGTTTTTAAAAGCAAAGGTTCTGATATTTGACCACTGTTTTATTTCAGTGTTAATGTTATAGTGACAGTAATTTCATAATTTCATTGAACAGTAACGGAGGCTAGCTGGTACGTCATTCCCCTGGCCTCAACTCAAGAGATACACTAGTGACCTACAGTACGCTATAGGTTGTACACTTTAGAGTTTTCTTTAGTGTGTCCAACAAAAGCATGTTTCAAAATATAAAGTTGTAGCATTATGAGATTGTGGTCGTAATATACTGAGAATAAAGTCATTGCATTATGAAAACAAAGCATCATTTTGAGAATAACACATAATAATGGTAGAAAAATGGCGTGATTATCACAACGATAGAAAGCCGAGCTAGCAGCTTTATCAATGCAAGTAGTGGATGTCGAGGCTTTAATTGAATCCAACTTCAGGATTGTACGGAAGCCCTAAGCGGCCATGCATTAATCATTTTTTCTTTCTTGTTTTCTCATGATCTTGACTTGCCTGAAATAAAGTCTGTGGTTAACACAATCTCAAGATATGTTCACATTTTATACTACAACATAAAATACATCAATAATACCCCACTCGTGATTTTATATGTCTTGAAAAAGACGGTTGCTAACAAGTGGCTAAATGGTACTCCAGAGGTCATAGGGGATATTAAACGTCATCACGCCGAACAGGAAATCTCATGTAGAGTACTACAGCCTTGTTGTGTTTATACTCGCGCTCTTGTAAACTATTCCAACTCAAACTTTCCAACTTGTATTGATTACTCAGTTTATAGTATTTTCCAATTGTGGTTTTTGCTTTTTGTAAATAAAGGTTGAAAGAGTTGAAAGATGCCGTTGAAGTCATGTGACCGTGTTGTAGTTTGTTTATAGCCTAACATTAGCTTTTACTTCAAGCGATTGTATTTACGCTTCAAAATTCATAAAAGTTGTGTTCATAGGTGAAGGTTATCTTGATGAACAAAAATGTGTAAAAATCATAAACTTTTATTGGTCACAGAGCTTATTTCCGACAATAATCTAAAAACCAGTGGAAAAATCCTATTGGCTTTTTGTCGAGGAAACCAGGGTGATGCTAACTTCTGAGGTGGCCTAGAAAAATACATCATCCCTGCAGGATTGACGACTTCCACATTAATGTCTGACACTTGAGAAGGGGACACCCCTGTCTCTTAAGTCCATCTCTACGGCGGGGAATTATTACATTTACGATGGCAAAGATACCAAAATACATGTAACACCAGTCCCATTCACAAAGCGCAAGATAAAATCACGTCGTGAGAAAACAGCTTTTGGTTATGTCAAGTTCACGAAAAATATAAGTGGAGATCATGAGAAAAGAACTTTTTATGTAGAGATCAAATTAAGTCAAGATTACGAGAAAACAATAAAGAAAAAAAACAAGCATGGCTGCTTAGGGCTTCTGTAGGATTGGGTTCAGCAGCAAAGTTTTTGAAGAGGATGAATCCTGCTACTTTTTTTCCAGTTACTTATTGACACGTAGCTCTCCACTTCCCCTCCACTATTATCAACTTTTAGGGATAAATGACTCTCTATCCCACCCCTTTCTGTGTGAAGTCAAACTGAAGAATAAAACCACAGCAGTCTTGTCAACTTCAAAGCATCAAAGCCATAGAATGAAAGAATCTGTACTACATTCAAGCATTATTTTACATTACATGTCTAAATTGCAACGCATTCTTGTCTATACTTAATACAACATAATGAAACATCACTGTTTCCTAGACAAAAATATAATCGTGGTAGTAGCCTATATTCATATCTTTCATTACAAAACTAAAGTTTTAAATAAAATAAACAAATTAATGGATGACATGTACTGAAAAGCAGCCCATAGTTTTATATTTCTTCGTAGTTTTTCATTTGACTGTCATTTGGAATGCTTTATGGGATTGTAGTTCATTCCCACATTGAGGACATTAAATACACTTGTATCCAAGTAGTCTTGTATCCATAGCTAGCTTAGGGGTTTAGCCCCCTGTTTTTCCAGTTGTTGAAAAATGTCGTAGCATTATGAGAACAAATTCATAATATTTTGAGAATAAAGTCATAGGATTATGAGAATAAAGTATCATTTTGAGAATAATATATACATTAATTGTAGAAAAACAGCATTATCACAACGATAGAAAGCTGAGCCAGCAGCTTAATCAATGCAAGAAATGGATGTCGAGGATTGAAATTGAAATGAAATTCTTTGTGTTTTTGACTAAGAATATGACAAAGGGGCTTTACCACTATTATCACCTCTCAGAGACAAAGGACTCCCCACACCCACCTGTGTGACATCAAAGTTAAAACAAAAATGCATTTTTTGCCATCCACAGCAGACCAGGTCACTTTAAAGCATCGAAGCCATACAGGAGGAAAGGATTAATAGTGCTTACAAAAAATACATTTAGCAATTATTTTTGATTACATTTATTAATTGCTATGTTGGATTAGATTCTTAAACAAAAGCACAGCAAAGCATTTTGGCCTTGGTCTCCTGTCTGGTCCCGCTGAATCTAGGCATAGTTTTTTCTCTTTCACCTGGGAGATTTACTTTAAACACAGATCGGGTACAATCACACCCGAGAGGAGAGACCGGCAAACTTGATGTTGTGAATTCGAAGAAGTGTTTGGGGTTTTTGGCAGTCTCAGACAGAATGGGGACATTACTTAAGAGTAATTGGGTGAAGTGTTAGGCAAAGGAGAAACTGCTGATGTAGATCTTTGAACTGGTTGGCTCGCAATACGTGTTGAATGTTCAGCCCATTAAATTTGTATGTGAATCCAAAGCTACTCATAAGCTATTCAAGCTACAGTAAGTGAGCATATGAATTTTACTTCCTGGACTGCCCAATAAAACAAACTGCATTTCTTTTCTAAAAAAAAAAAAAAAAAAAAAAAAAGTTTTTAAAAAAGTTAGTGATACTTTCACTAACTTTTCAAATATACTTTTTTTTTCTTGGTCACATTTGTAACTGGTGGGTCAGTGATAATAGGTCAGTAAGAAATTATCAGTTGCTCAATATAATAACATATTTTTCCCCTAGCATGCGAGCTCTGCAGTGAACGCTCACTCCCATGAAGCACTGAGAATGATGTAATCGAGTCAGTGTCCCTACACTCTAATACTACTTAAATATTTCTATATACCTTACTATTTTGCAATAAATATAAACTATATTGTTTCTATATTTAAATCAGAAGCTTTATATTTCTGCATAGATTTTATTTGTCTACGTCATTCATAATGCTTCATGGGACTGTAGTTCATTCCCTCATTGAAGATGCGGTCGTATATTATACACTATGCAAGTAAAAATGTATTATTTTAATTGAACTAATTTGTACAAATTGTAACAGAAGTGTGTATATAAACTTTTCTAGTGTCTACATCATAACTACAACAGAAGAGCAGCAATTTCTTTCCCCCAAGTGCATCATAGTTACTTATATACACACGTGCAATCCAGTTTCGGATCCATGACCATGGTGCTCTTTTCTACTTGCGATTTTGTCATGCAATTCATAGCCACTCATACATAATTATCAAATATTTGCCATTTTAAAATATGTAAAAAATGTTGAAATCTCTTCTCAACATCCTCTTGTTTGGGTCTAGTGCTTCCTAATCCTGCTCCTTGACTAATCTCGCATTACACAGTATATTTGAGAATTTTCATTACACCCAGTATTCTATTTCTACTATTTGTGCATTTACAATGGATTAGTTCTGCAGTTGTATTTAAGTATCTAGATCCCTTTTCTACTAAGTCATGGCCATTACTTAACTATCTCGTTTCCATGACTTAATGATCTCATTTCCATGCCTTACTTACCAAGTCGTGGCCAAGCATTATGATCTAATAGCAAATGAAAATGTTCTGGAAGTGGTGAGAGTGTGTCTGAGTGTGTCTACCATCTATGAACTTTAATGCTTGCTGACATTTAAATGTGGAATATGGAATAATTACTGTGACCCACAGTGATGCAATGAACAGCTCGGTAATGAGAGAAGATAAGATGAGTTTCCAATGGCCCTATTACCTTGCTCCTTCTCTTATCTTAGCTCCCTAGCAACTAGAGATATTCTCATCAGGTCTGAATATTGATTTATTTGCATATCTACATTGCCGAGCAAGTAGTATTCTATCCTAGAATTCCTGCAGTAAGCAAGCTGTTTTGTTATTTTCTATCAAGAGAGTAATCCTCGAGCGGTTTTCCGCTCGCTCGCCCGTAACTTTGGACAAGAAGGCAGGCTGAAATATTGTAGCTATCACAGTGATTTTTTTTCTTCTTGAGTTTAAACGTGAGACCTCTATCATTGTCTTTCTGCTTCTCTCTTAATGTGTGGGAAGCCGAGACGCTTGCTTTACTCCTACCACACTTATCTCTCGGCAACACATCGAACTGTTATCACAGAGAAGACCTACTTTACAAATCCATTCATTTGAATGTCAACACAGTGTGACATTTTGCTCACTCGACAAAAAGTGTAAGGGAAAATTGCACAAGAAAAGAATGACATTTATCTGTCTTGAGATGTATCCAAAAATGCTAGATGCTAGTACAAATCCAGCAGCAGATCTCAAATACTAAAATGGAGGGGAAATGTCAGGTTTATTATCAAGGTTGAGGTGTATCTGGAGACAATCCAGAGAGCAGAGGGAGTGAGATAGGAATACATACCAGTCCGTACATACACACACACACACACACATTCATACACTTAATCACACCGAACAAGCATAGCCAATCCACCTACCAGAATGTCTTTGAGAAGTGGGATGAAACTGGAACCGAGAGCAAACCCACGCTGACACATGGAGAACATGCGAAACTCTGCACAGACAGTAAACTGAGCTCAGGATCGACCCACTGCGCTACTGTGCCACCCACAAATGACAGGAAATACTACATTAATAACACTCAGTCAGTTTTTAATTTCCTCTCTCTCCCTGTTTCACTTTTCCATTTCTCCAAAGTCAGAGCAGTTATATGTTAACTGTCACTGTCTTACATGCCCTGTCATACACACACACATACACTGTACTGTAGGTATCAGAATCACAGTTGAAGGCAACAGAAACATCTCCATTCTACTTTCAAGTTAGTCGATTCCTGCAGAGTTATCATGCAGTGACCCTCACCAGGCTTCATCGATCTCTCAGCTTACCCTCATTTTATTCGCCCTTAATGGTCATGATATTGATTGCAAGGGCAAAAAAAAACCCTCTACTGTCTATTAGTAACTCACTGCTACTATCATGAAACCATTATTGCTGATCCTGTTTGTCACTAGACAGCTCTTTTGTTCAAACCACACAAAACATAATCTGTTTTTGTACATCGATTGCACAATGTTTGCATTGTTGTGTGTATTCACTCCTCGAACTCGACCTCCTCCTCCTCGTCCAAAGGTAGATTGAAAGCTCAATGTTCGAGAACGTGATCAACCTCATTCATGTTTATGACACACGCTATTATATTCCATGTGCATCTTCTCAATCATTGCTGACGGTGTGTTGTGGATGGCTCGGCAAAGTGAGCTTAAATATAAATCAGCCCCAAAGGACACTGAATCTAAAGGTCACGCTGTATAATCAATGTTCCTGATGGTGATTATATAGTCTGGGCTAGAAAGAAATCAGCCCCAGTGACTATTTTTGATTTAGCAACATTTGTGGTGATATTACACTTCATTCTCCAATAGTAAACAAAACTATCCACTTCAAGCCACTTTTTAGAACTCCTGTAGACATATGCTTATCTGTGCACAGCGCGTGGTCTGCGTGGGCTATAGGGAGCTGCGGCTCTGCCGGGAAGAGACCGTTTTATAAAAGGAAAAAAATAAATAAATAAAGTAAGTAAAGTGAAGTTCCCTTTCAAAGGGAACTTCGACGTTGCATTTAGCATAACAGTATGGGGAGCACCCTTGCGTGTGACCGGTATCTAAAGCTTGTGTAAAATCATGCCTCTACTTATAGGCCTGCCATGATCAGGTGACGTGGCAATTAAGCGATTCGCATGATATATATATGACACCTGTGAACCATGCCACCAGCCTTATTATCTTCAACGAGACTGCATGTCTGTTGTTTGTGTGACAAAA
Source organism: Stegophilus panzeri (assembly GCA_024331685.1). Classification (NCBI taxonomy): domain Eukaryota; kingdom Metazoa; phylum Chordata; class Actinopteri; order Siluriformes; family Trichomycteridae; genus Stegophilus; species Stegophilus panzeri. Next base: position 3,874,542 of record JANDJT010000102.1, on the reverse strand, counting down.
AATTCATTTCTACTCTGTATTTTCTCAAAATCTCTAAACTTTTCTTTTTAGAAAAAAAAGAAAAGAAAAGAAAGGGAATGAATGAGCGAGAAAGAATTCAGGAAGTGTGTTACGCCTTGCTCCCTTTTCATCACGGGAGGAGACGGACACGCTTTCTATGTGAAGTGTTTGGGTGTGGATCATGCGACGGCAGCCCTCGAGGGGTCTGACTGTCAGCATTGTGAACATTTCACGATTAGGCAACTACGCTCTCGGCTCGCTCTCTTCTCGTCCGAAGGGAGTTGGGTTTCAGAGCCTTGCGGATCTGGGCCCGCTGCTGCCGAGGCAGCCAGCCGGCTAAGGGCGTGGGGTTCTCGTATGGATTTGGAAGAGGAGCCGGAGACGAGCGCTGCTCTATCTCTTGCTCTGTCTTCCGGGTCC
>JANDJT010000102.1:3862062-3872421 GCA_024331685.1 Stegophilus panzeri | reverse complement strand
ATGAAGTCTGTTTGGCCTTAGAAGCAGCTGTAGTCCCAGCAATCTGGAATTGGAGTAGATGAGAGCTCCATCCAGAGCTTCATCTGCACCAATAAATCAAAGCTGTGCACAGTGTTGAAAAACACAGATCTTTTCTCTCTCTATCAATCTTTTTACTCCCTGTTCTAATGTGTTTTTTTTTTCCTTTAAATTGTCTTATCTCAAATCTTCCAACCCCCTCAGGTAAAGATCAGTAAAAAGCAAAGTTCCTCTGCAGACTGCCATCTCAGCTCAGCTTACAGGGAAAATAAACAGTTTGCTACTTGTGGTGCCAATAGATATTGCATATGCTCCTACAGTGCTGAGCCCAAGGAGCTAAAATGAATGAGAGGTGGTGCATTTTAGGAAACAAATTCAGGCACATGCACACGCATACACACCAATGTGCACACTTACAGAGAAGAGGGTGGACTGCATCATGAAAATTAAGGTTTTAAAATCAAGCCTGCTGGCATACAGCTGTAAATGAACTTGTCTAAAATTTATTAACAAACATCACTGAAGTCCAGAAGCGTTTCTTCTGTGCAAATGAATGTATGAAAATGCAAAGTACCTCTTACTCTGCAAAGTACCTCTTACTCTGAAAATGCAAAGTAGGACCTCTTACTCTTACTATTTCCATAGTAGCGTGTATGGAAGTGAAAAGTAGGAAGGCATTATCTGCCTTAAAATGAGTTAAATAGGGATACTTTAGGTTATGAAGTGGTAGAAAGTATGTGTGTGTGTGTTAAACGTCTTTGGGAGATATAGCAATTCTTTTCATATTAATATTCATAAAACTGAACATTTAAATGGCCTGAAGGATATGACTTTAAAACATAAAAGTACCAGTAAAAACACTGTTTTAGACATAATTAAAGGACATTCTAGGAACATTTGCCTGGCTAATTAACTTGCCCTTTTAAATAACAGGTTTTTTCAGTAACTAACAATGTATTGAGTTATGGCGCCACACACAGCTATACTGATATATTTTAACCGTTTTAATAATTGGTTTATTAAAAAAAAAAAAAAAATGCAGAGAATATTCTGTAATCGCTCATTTTGCTTATTTGAGGATGCTTTTTATAGTTAATTTTTTGGGGGACTTTCAGCTCCAAGCTCGAAAACTATACCAGAGATATTTCGAGAGAAAGAAGGCAGTGTTGTGTGGAATGAAATAGCCTGCCCAGTCACCCAACTTTAACCCAGTCAAACTGCTTTCAGAGGAGCTGGAATAAAAGGTCTGAGGTGCCCGACTGACTGACAACAGACCTCTGGGAAGTCCTGAGCTCTCTAAGGAATACCTGATAAAAACTGACTGTTTATAGAAATAAAGTATCTGTAGCAGTTGTGAAGCTTAAACATACAGAAAATCCTTACTTTCTCCATCCTTGGGGAACAATGCAAATACAGAGTCATGGCAGTATGTTTTCACATCTATAAATACAGTCAAAATGTTTCCCTTCGTATACAGCAGAGAAGAAGGAAGACAAATATCACTCAGTCCTAAGGGTTGATACATAATGAATATAGACAGTATGCAGTATTGCTGGCAGCATAAAGCTAAATCCTCCCATCCCTAGAAACGTTCCCATGCCACCTCTTAAGATGGAAGAGTTCCCTCACTATCTTGGCAATCAATTCCCAATATCAGGTGTTGAGGACAGATAGTATTGTAGACTGTCTGCATACTGATGTATTTACCTCAGCTTGACGAATTACATAAAGGTTAAATAATTAAGGTCCCCAAATTGAGCCTTGGGAGACTCAGAAAGACTCATGCTTGGAAACTTAAGTACCCAGTGCAAATTAGTATTCACGATTGTTTAAGTAGGATATAAACCAGTCGAAGAGATTGTCAGGAATGCCAATTTATTTCTAGCTTAACAGATACAGACAGTGTGTAGCATGGCTAAGATGTGGACACTATGACTATCCATCCTCAGACACCGTCCCATGCCACCACTGAGGAAGGAATGTATTTTGTGCCTTCTTTGTCTACTTCTTTTATACTCCTGTCATTCTGACAGACTCGACATGCAATTTACAACCATGTGCCATGAGTTGCGAATGAGGCTGGAAGATACCTTTCGAAAGCCTTGAAAACAATCCATTTTGATCCGTTACCTCACATCAACTTTATAAAACGGTCCATGATGTGGAACAAAATGTTTGACCACGTTCAGGCTGGTGAAGGCATGAAAGCATCTAACTAAGCTGTGCGTCCAGATGTACACTAGGCAGTTTGTTTGTGAGGGAGTAATGCACTAATTATTGGTGACATTTAGCACACAATTTCTGGTTTTCCCCAGGTTCTCCGTTTTTATTCGAGGTTAATAATCTGAAGGACAACACAAAATGAGCACAAGCGTAATGTGTATTGTTGTTTTGTTTTCTTTCAAATTTTCTCACGATCTCGACGTAACAAAAGCTGTTTCCTCGTGATCTTGACTTAATTATCTCACGATTTCGACATAACAAAACCTGTTTCCACGTGCTCACGACTCAATTTTTCTGTCTACTCGACACTATGTTCTTATTGTTCTGGAGGCAGCAAAGCTTCATGCATCCCGCAGCATCATGGCTGAACAAATAGGTTTTTACTCTGATCAGGAACTCACTCAAGTTGAAAGAGCTCTTTGTCCGTCAGTAACTGACGACTTGAGAAGGAGACACCCCTCAGTCTTAATGCAGAGATCAAATCCATCTCTACAGCGGGCAATTATTACATTTGTGATGGCAATGGCGAAAACGCCAAAGTGCATGCAACACCAGTCCCATTCACAAGGCACGAGATTTTCTCATGACAAAAAAAATATACAAATACAAAAGAAAAAAACCTGCTGTTTGTAAATATTATGTTACACAGTAGAATGTTATATATTATTACTTTTTATCTACCATGTATATGACCTTTGCTGCCACAAAGTGAGAGAATCACAGACTATCGAGTGCTTGTGCTTATCAACACATGGTCCAAACTTTATGCTTTATGCTTGTTTCCATATCCATGTTTCCTGTTAAAGTCCACTATAACCTTGCGACAGCTTCCCGATACAGCCATGAAAATGATTTCAATATGTTCTTCTTTTGTCAAAGGCATTGTTAAAGGCTATCTGAAATAAATAAATAAATAAATAAATATACATTTTTTTTGGAAGACTTTTTTGCATTAAAGTGTTAACTTACCCTATGTATTGAGACTTTTGGGACACCATGTATAGTCTATTTTCATCACAGCAAAGCTGACAATAGCACATACAATAGCACATAATGACATATAGCACTACCAAGTACCACAAGCATGCTGCAAATCAAATACAATGGCATCTACAAGCTTCAAGGAGATCATCTGTATTGCATGGGGATCTGGAGCAGCTGAATCCAGGCTCTTTATTGAAGCTGATCCAAAAATCCATACTTGTAATTCAAGTAGACAAACTACAGTCATAACCAAAGAGTAGCTGAAGCATAACTTGTGGACAAAGGAAGTTAATAACTGCAAGGTTAGAAATAGAATTAGGAACATAAGGCAACAGGTAATACTAGAAAATATGGGTATAATATTTTCAATGCACAAATTTGCTGAGACCACAGAGGGTCATATAACCAGAAGTAAGTAAAATACGAGTGAATAGCAAACCTGTGTTTACTTAAAACACTATCAGTAATGCTGTGAACATGCACACCATTGGCAAATCCACACCAATACCCCATACATCAGTGCTTTTCAATCAATTCAAATTGAGTAAACCTTAGTATTTGACATTAAAAAGCAAATAATTTGGTGCCCCTTTTAATTTCATATTGGCCATAACTTTGTAGAATGGGACAAAGATTGTGTGATTTAAAATGCTATCCAACAGTGCTGAAGTGGTGATTTACTTCAGCAGGACATATCTGATGCTTATAACCACAAGCTCACAAGTTGTTAGCGTCTGAGCAACTGCCTCCTAGCCAGCAACTTCTGAGTATATGAAACTTTAATGATGGCCATAGAAAAGGTCACCCTTAGATCTGACTAAGCAGTGACAAGCTTCTGGGTAGAAAGAGCAAATGTAAATAATGTCACTAATGATTCTATCGACAAGATTTTTGCAAGTTGAAGGTGGAAAAGTGAAGCTGTGGGTTATGGGAAGCCTGAACAAATGCCATGTTATCATTTATCAGAGTATTTTTTGGCTCTGACAATTCCCATCAACTGCCCCAATCTGAGAGAGAGAGAGAGAGAGAGAGAGAGAAAATGATGATGATGATGTTGATGATGATGATGATGATGATAATAATGACAATGTGGTGTCTGAATCAATGAGTAGTGGTCTAATTTGTGAGATTTCACAAATCTTTCACAAATCTTGCTGGGGAAAGAGAAAAGTAATGATGTAGCCTAGTCTTATTGTTGTTTTGATTTCTTTTGAATTAGTTTCTAATTATTATTATTATAAAAAAAAAATTCCAGTTTACATTTGGACTGCAGTGTAGCTTTGGCTTGCTTTATTCGTTTTTTATTTTTTATTTTTTTTAATAATCTATACATTACATCCATCCATCCATCCATCTTCTATACCACTTTATCCTTTTCAGGGTCACGGGGAAACCTGGAGCCTATCCCAGGGAGCATCGGGCACAAGGCGGGGTACACCCTGGACAGGGTGCCAATCCATCGCAGGGCACACAAACACATACACATTCACACACCCATTCATACACTACGGACACTTTGGACACACCAATCAGCCTACCATGCATGTCTTTGGACTGGGGGAGGAAACCGGAGTACCCGGAGGAAACCCCCGCAGCACAGGGGTTTGCAAACTCCACACACACAGGGCCACGGTGCGAATCGAACCCCCGACCCTGGAGGTATGAGGCGAACATGCTAACCACTAAGCCATCGTGCGCCCCTCTATACGTTACATTTTTATATTTAGCTGCATATTTAAGACATAGATTTAGTCATGTCAGTTTTAGAGACTAACTGAAGATTGTGGAGCTAAGGAGCAATGCACAAATACAACTACACATCGTTGTGTTACATCCTTGATGCTTTGACTTACAGTGTTAGAAGCAACTGAAAAGATTCTCTCTTTGCATGACCAAGGGACATCTAGATGTAGGCTAGAGTGAAATTTTTAAATATTTTTTATGAGATGAGAAGAAGATGATCAAAAATCAGCAGACAATATTGTAACCAGGAAGCAGGCAGACGTCAGTCAATTAAAAATCCAGATCACTGCAGGGCAATCAAACTCAACAATTGAAGGAATGAAGCAAAAATCAAAACTTACAATTTGACAGTGCAAAACATAAGCAGTGTCTGAACTGAGTCTGAATACAAGGAACACCTGAGGTTAAATAGATAACAGGTGCAGTTAGTAATGAGGTGAGTCGGATCAGTTGACTGGATTTGTGGTGGCTTCTGGATAGATGGTGGATTCAGATCTGAATATAGATTTTTGAAAAGATAACTACCTTTAATCCTTTTTTATTTAAAGGAATTTGCTATACATTTACTACACCCCAAAGGGTGCATGTTTGGACCAGGAAGAACGTCAAATAAAGAATTTGAAATCTTTTTTACATGCTAATGATCTGTATGCGAGGTCTTGCTGGTCCAGTAATGAACATCCATAGTCATTTGGTGCTCATTAGTTTATGTCTATCATTTGAAAAATGTACAAAGTACACTGAATGTATTGTATATATATATGGTCAGTTTCCTGAGTCAGAGAAATGTTTCATTTGCACAGCTGGCAAAGAGACCTTTAAGTAGTGATGTTACGTGTAGTAGTATGAGTCATCGACATGAGCTGCACATAAAGCTCCAGGGGTTCCAGCTCTAGATCCACCAGCTCTTTCAGTGGTGAGCACTTTGAGAGAATCTCTGTGGATATAATGGGGATTGTTACTATGAAGGAAAATACCATAGGCAACAGGTTTTGTAAAAACCTTTATGATTTGTTCTGGAGGTTGGCTGAGAGTTTGATAGATGCTCACATTTAGAGCAAATAGATGCAGAGAGAGAGAGACAACTCTGGAACCTGAGAGAAGCCAGACAGAAGTCACATTTAAGTGCAGCAGGTAGTGTTGCTGCCTCACAACTCCAGGGTCCCTAGTTCGATAATCCTGAGCTCAGGTTACTGACTGGGTGGAGTTTTATGCTGCCTTCATGACACCTTGTAAATGGTAATTTGCAAGTTCTAATAACATCATTTCCCACATTGGTGTGTCTAACTTGTAAAGACACAAGCTGCCAATGTTTCCCTTAGGCAAAGGCTCTTAACCCTCTCTGTTCCACGGGTGCTGTATCATGCCTGACCCTGCGCTCTGACCTCAGCTTCCTAAGTACGTGTAACAAATAAAGGTTTCTTCTTCTTCAGTATGTGTTGCATGGTGCCATGGTGCAATGGATTAGCATTACACCTAGTGTTCAACGGATATTCTCCAGATCTACCATAACCGTTACCAGGAGAAAAAAAAAGTTATTGAAGATGGATAAATGAATGAATACACTTTGGCCTTGTAATGTGATGATTATGTAAATTGTGATAATTGTAATTTTTTTAAACAAATAATCACGGTAGTGGATTGTATTTCAAAGAAGCCGGAGGATTTTGTAATGACATTGTTTTGCATGTCGTGTCCGTCTTGGTCCAGACATTTGAACGTAAATGGTAAATGGTCTGCACTTATATAGCGCTTTTTTAACCTTAGCGGTTCTACAAAGCACTTTACACTGGTTCGCATTCACCCATTCACAAACACACACACACTAACACATCAATGGTAGCAGAACTGCCATACAAGGCGCTAACTTGCCATCGGGAGTAACTTGGGGTTCAGTGTCTTGCCCAAAGACACTTCGGCATGTGTAGTCATGTGGGCCAGGAAACCAACCGCCAATTAGTAGACAACCCGCTCTACCACCTGAGCCACAGCTGCCCACAACGTCTTCTTTCTTTAAAGAGATGTGTGATTTGCTAGCTACAGTAAGCCACAAACTGCTAAAGAGATCCAGTATCCAGGCAACATGGTCTCTAAATTTGACCAAACATCCGTAGGTCAAATTATAATTGTTAAGGTGAGAGTCAGGGGTGGGTTTAGTGGTCACAACAGTTCTTTAACTTCCTTCATGCAATACATGAATGTTTGCTGAATTCCTATGAATTTTTCATGAGATCCAGGTGCTGGATTTTTTGTTTTACATCCTGCACAGTGATGTTTGGTACTGAGACACTCTCTGGTGGGAACATGGCACAAAGGCAACTGTCAGTATGACTTGGAAATTTGAGAGTTGAGCACATTTGGGCACATCTGAAAGGGAAAATGACGGGCCAAAAAGTGAACAAAAAACAACACTTTGATCTTGAAGTAACACCCTACAGGCATGAGGAAAATAATTTTCACTTCATTTATTTTCCATTCATACATTCATTCATTTAAATCTCATCCACTTAAAGAAAACATGAAATACAGTCAAATCCAACCAGGGTCATGCTTTAATATTGAAAATAGCCCAGTGTAATAGCAATGTTCAATTTGAAGGTCCTCTGCAGTCATTCCAGAAGTATGAAGTATGAATATTTATGATTTCAAAATCTGCAAAATGAAGGCATGGTCTGTCACCCCAGGTACAGTAAGATGGAAATTCAAGGGTATAGTTGAAAGTCTTTTGAAAAGTTGTGTAAAACAGTATGGGATAAAAAGACTGCCAAAAAACATGTGCATAAATCAAAACTGTATGTGCTTAACTAAAAAAAACTCTGAGAGTTAATAATGAGAGTTTTTGTGAGGGTTTGATTCCAAAATATACAACCACAATAGATTAAGATTATTTGTGTTTGTGTGTATCTCTCGTACTAAATTGTTTTAGAAATTAAAACAAAATCTAAGATTAAACAAAGACAACCCGAGTAAACACAAAGTACAGTTTTTAAATGATAATGTTACTTATTGAAGCAAAAAAGTTATCCAATACCAACTGGGTCTGTGTGAAAATGTATTTGCCTCCATAGTTACTAATTCCCCAAATCTATGGGACTGCATTCATAATGTGGTTCAGATGGACTAGACACAACCTGATTACTGCAAACCCTGTTCTATCAAATCAACACTTAAATAGAACTTTTTTAACAGTATAAAGTTGGTTAAAAGGTCTTACACAGTAACACACCATTGAAAGGTTTCACTAACTACAATTATAACACTACAAATGAAATGATGAGGAAGAAGGTGATTGAAATAGATCAATCTGGGAAGGGTTATAAAGCTATTTCAAAGGCTCTGAGACTCCAAAGAACCACAGTGAGAGCCATTATCTCCAAATGGAAAAACTCGGCACAGTAGTGAACCTTCCCAAAAGTGGCCGACCTTCCAAAAGTCCTCCAAGAGCACAGTGACTACACATCCAGGAAGTCACAAAACAGCCAAGGACAACATCAAAGGATCTACAGACCTTTCTTGCATCAATAAAGGTCACTGTCATGACTCTCCTATCAGAAAGACACTGGGCAAAAATGGGCACACTTACTAGAATACCTCAGGTCAACAAGAAGTGCTCACTGTGTGTGATCGATTGATCTTTCCCTCATCTATTAACGTTTGTGACCATGGTGATGTAATTTTGACAGTTGATTATTACCTCCTGATTTGTACTCGTACACAAGACTTTGTGGTTGTAACTCAGCAGTGGTAAAACTATATTGTTTGGTTATACAGTGTGTTTGGTTTTATAGAGCGATTACAAAACAAAACAAAAACAACAACAACAAAACAGAATAAAATATAATACAGTCATAGTTATATAATAATCTACATTTGAATCCAGACTCATTATAAGCTTAGCTTTTTCATCAACATGTGGCTAATGGTTTCTGGTTTCATTAATGCTGTTGGGATTTTGCTGTTATTTCATCTCTACCTAAAGAGATGCTTTATTATGGTGCTTTATTCCTTGAGTATTTCCAGCTCCCTTACCTCCTCATCTGTACACTCTGCTCAAACAGATCAGCTTCCGAAACTTCAACTTCCACACTAATGCTGCCATCACACTCGTCGTCTCACAGATCACACAGGCAACATGATACATTAAGAGCCATGAGGGTGTAAACTTTTGAACAGGATGATTGGTGTAAATTATTATTTTCTTTAAAGATCTGTTTTGTTTTTTTGTTTTTTTTCATTTAGTACTGCGCTTCAGAAGCTACATAAGATATTACTTTGTCTTCTGGGAAACATGTAAACAACAATTTACACACCGATCATCCTGTTAAAAAATTTACACCTCCCCCCAGTCCCTCAGTCGTCCTTGGTGTGAAAAGATGGATCTCAACATCATATAGCCGCTGTTGGAAAGGGGTCAAATATGCAGAAGATGCTAGAAAACCAAAGAATGTGCAGGACCTGGAGGATTTTTCTGAAGTGGGCAGTTTAACTGCTCAGGACAAACAAGGGACTCAAGAAAAACTCTCAAATAAACATAAACACATCAAGTCGTTGATCATCCAGATAACAACACACAGTATTAAGAATCCAGGGTATGTAAACTTTTGAACTGATTCATTTGTGTAAATTCAGTTATTATTGTGTCTTGTGGATTATATGTAAACATCTGTTATGTGAAATAGCTGATTCAGGGCAAGACTAATTGAAAAACAAAATGCAATTTTAATGATCTATATCTCTTTTTTTAAATTATTAACATTTAGCAGATTCTGCAAGGGGTGTGTAAATTTATGAGCATAACTGTATTTCAGTATGAACATATTGAATTCTATTAATATGCATGAAAACTTTGACATGTTTCCCTGTACAGAGAAAAGAACAACAACAACAACAAAAACTTGTTTACTCAAACTCACCTACTCGAAGTGTATGTCAGTTGCTGTACACAAAAAAACTTTACAGTATGCGACTATAGTTTGGTTTTCTGGAGAGGGATTAAGGATAGTTGTAGATTAAAATGCCATTTATACTGGATTAACTCTAAATCCCATTCTGAGGGATATAAACAGTCTTTGGGATATAAACAGATTTTGCATAATTTATATGTAAATGATCTACCATCCAAGTCAAAGATTAATATTAGTCTAGAAGTTTAAAGTAAACCACTAATGAAGCAGTTTCATGTCAAAACAGAGACTTTCATTGTTGACCAATGGGAAGCAGTGGTTATCAGAGTCCTTCAAAAGTTGCCATGATCTAATTTCCATCACATTCCAGGGAAATCTGCCATTCAAACTTGGGTCTGGAGCTCCACCACAACGGACAACAAGCGAGCAAATTCAACAAACGACCAACTAAGGACAGGACAAACATAGAACATACAAATTCAAGAAT
>JANDJT010000102.1:3820549-3835536 GCA_024331685.1 Stegophilus panzeri | reverse complement strand
TCACCTTCACCCTCAGCTTCTTTAGCAAGGCAGTGGTCGTCTTGGAGGTGTGTTTGGGGTCGTTATCATGCTGGAATATATGCTGGGATCATGCTCTGCTTCAGTAGGTCACAGTACATGTTGGCATTCATGGTTGCCTCAATGAACTGTAGCTCCCCAGTGCCGGCAGCACTCATGCAGCCCCAGACCCAGACCATGACACTCCCACCACCAAGCATCTGGAATGGTCATAAAATATTTCAGTGTTCTTCAAACCCAAAATCCCCCAAAGCTACGCCTCTGGTTTCTTCTTTTTTTTTTCTTTCTATACACTATTCCACCCCTCCTTATCCTTCTTTTTCTTCCTGCAAACACATACAGTTTTTCCTTTGGAATATGAATCAAAGACTGTGATTTTTTTATTATGCACATACATTTTTCAACCAATTGATGTAATCATATTACAAACGTAATCAATTTTTCAGCATACAGAGTATCCAAAATCAGAAAATAATCTTAAAACGCCTATCCCACTTCTAACTTCATGGATGAATTGAAAATCATCTCATCTCATCTCATCTCCCCTGTGTTTATTCATGCTTTCCCCTTTCCATCTCCTTTCCTGCTGTAAATCCATTGATCATAGTGGTCTTCTACTTCAATTGAGTATGATAGAAAGTAGCTCATGCCTAGAAGAGAATGTCTTTTTCTTATATATTACATTCTTTATTCAGAGTTATACAGCACTGTATCATCAGCACAGCTGCTCCCTTCATCTGACGCACGTTTCTTGCCTTGTGCGATTTCAAGAATATACTTCCATGATGCATCAGTGAGTAGTTAGATTGTAAAAAATATTTTTTTTAAATAATAATAAAAACCATGTGTGATTTTGAATGTCTTGTTGTAGTCAATTCTGCTGTTTTGGAATTTGTAATGTTTTGTGTTCCATTAGAAAGTCATGTATACTGTCCAGGGTGTCCCTGCCTTGTGTCCCAAGTTCCCTGGGATAGGCTCCAGTCCCCCAACAACCCTGTGTAGGATAAGCGGTATGGAAAATGGATGGATGGATGGATATAAAGACATGTGATCATTACAGACACCACTAGAGAAACCATTTTCTTTTTCCTTTCTCATGCAATATACGCTGAACAATAATACCACATAAACAATAAGTATGTACAAAGTGTTAACAGGATGGATTCTGTGTCCTATAAATATGAATGGGCGGCTGTGGCTCAGGTGGTAGAGTGGGTTGTCCACTAATCGTAGGGTTGGCGGTTCGATTCCAGGCCCACGTGACTCCACATGCCGAAGTGTCCTTGACACTTGTGTCCTTGTCCAAGACACTGAACCCCAAGTTGCTCTCGATGGCAAGTTAGCGACGTGCATGGCAGCTCTGCTACCAATGGTGTGTGTGTGTGTGTGAGAATGGGTGAATGAGACACAGTGTAAAGCGCTTTGTAGAACCGCTAAGGTTAAAAAAGCAATATATAAGTGCAGAACATTTACCTATATGCATGTTCATCAATTCAGCCTAAGGGTTTTATCTACTTAGATTTTTATTATAGTTACAACAGTGACACTACAACTTCTTCATTTATGGGTCTCGGTGTGCTAGACAACCCAACGTATTTGTATTTGATGTTATTCATAATTATTGTTTTATGACACGAATTAGACAGAGAAAAGAATAGGACGGAGGGAGGGAAATAAAGATGAACAACCTTGTTCTGAGTCATTTTGTTGTTGTGAAACTTAATTATGAAAAATATGCTTTAGATGTCCATGTCTTGATTTGCTATAAAATGTCTGAAAAGTGACACGGTTCACTAGGGCTTATGGCAATGAATTAAAAATGGGGGGAAAAAAGGTTAGGAGTAAACAAAAAGTTATGGTAAATGGTCTGCACTTATATAGCGCTTTTATCCAAAGCGCTTTACACTGTGTCCCATTCACCCATTCACACACACACTCACACACACAATGGTAGCAGAGCTGCCATGCAAGGCGCTAACTTGCCATCAGGAGCAACCTGGGGTTCAGTGTCTTGCCCAAGGACAATTCGGTATGTGGAGTCACGTGGGCCAGGAATTGAACCCGCTCTACCACCTGAACCACAGCAGCTCGAAAGTTATGAGTAAAAGACTGAAAATGAATGCATAGAGTAAAAAAAAGAGCCCAGGGAACGTGAGTAACTGGGAGGGTGAGAGGAATTATGAGATTTGCTGAGTGTTCGGGTTCCTGGTTCGATCTTAAGCTTGGGTTCACATGCTCTCTGTGTGTTTGTGTAGGTTCCCTCTGGGTTCTCAGGTTTCATCCCACTTTCCTAAAATATGCTAGTAGGTAAGTGTGTGCATGGAGCCCAGCATCCCACCTCGCACCCAGTGTTCCCGAGATCCACCACAACCCTGATCAGGATGAAACGGTTACTGAACGTGAATAAATGAATTAATTTCTCCAATGAAAGGGCACAATAAGTGTGGAGAGATGAATGTACAACACCACTAAATAAATGTGACTCGAGTTTTGTTAGGCAGTGAAAAAGAATGAGACAGAAATGCTAATGAGCGCAGGCCCTGATGTGATATATGTCCTGATAAAAGTAAAGCTGCTCTATGAATCGCAAAATCAATAACCACAGGGAACTTGTGCATTGTAAAACCTTTTCAAAAGAATTTACAGATCACCTCCAGAGAAAGAGAGAGAGAAAGAGAGAGAGAGAGAGAGAGAGAGAGAGAGAGAGAGAGAGAGAGAGACTGTTCTGTACTGTAATGCTGTAGATAAAAGGGTCATGTGGCCTCACCCTTGGGGATGTAACGCGTCATTAAAAGTTTAAAGTTATAGGGTTCTGGAAATCAGCAGAAAGTAATATATCAAGGTGTTCTTTAGAAAGCACAATACAAAATCTGCAGCAACTATGAAAAGCCGAGGGATACAGAGAAAAAAGAAATCATGCACCAATTATCTTAAAAGTAACGTAATATGTACGGTTCACTCATAAGCCTATAGTTTACATTAAGCTCTGAGGTGGCAATTTGAGTTTCACAATTGGTAGAAACTGTTCCTATGATTATTAATCACAGTTTTTATGTGTATTGTATGTATGATATCATTAATGTGAAGCATTTTTAGTGCATTTCCTTACACTAAATCTCAGAGCAACCAACATGAAAAAAGTCCCAAAGAACTAGCTTTCTGACAAAGCAAATGATCTGAGCTTATAAAATAAAGTCAGTTCTGCATAACATGATATACTGTAATAACTGAGACAAAAATGTCACCTGGTCTTTCCCCAATCTTCAGCCGTCCAGTTTGGGTGAGTCTGTGCTCAATTTAGCCTCAGATCCTTCTTCTTGGCTCACAGGAGTAGAACCTGATGTGGCCTTCTGCTGTTTTAGCTCATCCACTTCAAGTCTTGCTGTGTTGTTGCATTCTGTGATGCTTTTCTGTTCACCACGGTTGTAAAGAGTGGTTATTGGAGTGACCATAGCCTTCCTGTCAGCTCAAATGAGTCTGGCCATTCTCATATGCCACTGCCATACACTGGATGTGAAGTCCACAGTATGTGAAGTCCAGAAACTGATCAGCAGATTCTGAAATACTCAAACCAGCCTGTCTGGCAAGAACCACCATGCCACTGTTAAAATGAAAACGGCCAGCAATTGCATCATTCTAGTAAATGTTTAAGGGCTTGGTAGTAAATGTAAACCCATATATAGTTACTAAGTACTGTTATAGAATATAACAGCAACCCAACTCCCACGGTTATAGCTGAAACATCGGCCAATGACTTTCTCATTGTGCTCTCATTAAATACGTGGATAGAAGATAGAAGATAAACACCAAGCCATTGTTTTCTACCTAACTAGTTTGGCATATTCTATTTTAACAAGTTAGCTACCATTTTATTCCGAGTCAGTTAGGATCCTGGGCAACCAAATCAGGGAACTGGGGAAATACACTGGAGCATTTACTTGCTCATGCTAGTTAATGCATTTATAATTTGTCCACCCCTGTGTAGTGCCATTTTCTGAGAGTGTGGAAATAACAGATGGCAGGAAGTAAGTAAAAGCTTTCACATCGAGCCTTCAGTGAATCTGTGCTTGTTCACTCAGGCTTTGCTTTTTCATTCAGCAAGTTTGCAACTATCTATCCCTGAGAAAATCCTCGTTAGCCGCACTGTGTCAGCACTTATCACACTGCAGCAGAATCCCTGCAACAATTGTTAATTAACCAGAAATCGGTCACTCTGTTAATCATTAAAACACAAAGCCGAATCAACCGAGTCTGCTTTATTTCCAGTACATTAAGCCAACAATCCCAAATGCAGGGCATTATAGCAATAAAGACATGAATTGGTCACCTATAGAATATAAATAAATAATGTTAAATAAAGATAAGTTTTTCAATCACATAATGCACAGGTAAGTTTACTCCTACATAAGGTATGATTAGCATGTAATACTGTACGTCAGTGAGGCTAGATTAGGTTCGCTATTATTTCTCCTTCAAGTAGAGGTAAGAATTTTGAATAAGTGTCGTTCCTTGACCTGAACTATAGATGCTGTCTAGCTGTATTAGAGCACAAACAATTTTGCAAGGCTGATTGGGTTTCTGATTTATTCTGAGCAAGAGCAACCAATACTGATCTGAAGGTGAGGGCTGTGTTAGACAGATGTATTGTTGCAAACTAACAACCTAAAGTAGGGTGGCAATAAGGGTTGCTATCTGCGAACTCATATATATATATATATATATATATGTAAACCATGGATAAAGCAAAAAAAAAAAATAAAAA
Organism: Stegophilus panzeri; assembly: GCA_024331685.1. Taxonomy (NCBI): domain Eukaryota; kingdom Metazoa; phylum Chordata; class Actinopteri; order Siluriformes; family Trichomycteridae; genus Stegophilus; species Stegophilus panzeri. The sequence continues at coordinate 3,830,756 of JANDJT010000102.1, read as the reverse complement.
TTGGTGTAGCAAAAAATGCATCAATCAATTAACTTCAATTAACAGGCTACAAATTAAATTTCCAGCTTCAGCACTTTTTTGGCTACACTGTTAATGATGAAAGTAAAATTTTAAATTGTGTACCATATTACACTATTTAAGGGTGAACCAATGCTAAAAATGCACTTGTTTGGATTTGGATGAGCTGGCGGCTCAGCGCAAACTGTTGTTTCTGAAACTGAGAGCGCGCAGCATGAAAGCTCCTTATAGCTTAATGATGGATGGAGGATGCGATGTATCTAGCAGTGTCTGGGAGGATTTTAAACCATATTCCACAAGTCTGGTTCAGCCTCTCAGGGCTGACATGTGTTGCTGATCTGACTCTAACCTAGATAAATGGGACTAGATAGTGATGTCCAACTTGCAGCTCTGAAATTGTTCTTTCACACAGTGTTGGACATGGCAAAAGGATTTTTAAAAAAAAAATTTTTTAGCGGTTTTATCTTTAAAGGAAAATAAAACAAAGTAACTGCAGGAGGAATTCCTTTGGGATCAGGATACAAAAACAAAAACAAAATCCAGAGGTGTGTCACGGGTACCTCTTTACACCTCTCACAAAGTGATGTCAGAGTGTTAACGGTTCATTAAAGCGAAAAGGGGGGGAAGACGAAGTTTTGTGCGCTTTATCTAGTCTGAAATATTTTCAAACAAACAATTTACAGCTCCCATAGCCGTGACTAGTCTACATACCCACAACAAATCATTGTATTAGTCAACTAGTCTATAAAAACCGCTTGTGTCTAATTTATTAGGTGTCCAAATATTAGCAGACATATCACTGGCCCGAATTATAATCCGATATAAATAAAGTCAGTCCGTACAGGATTCCACAGAGTTTGTGATGGTTTTGGCCAAAAAATGCTCGATTTTACTGCAGATTTTTTTCAAAAACTCGTGTAGGTTTTTGTGCTGTTTTTTTTTTTTCTTTTTTTTTTTCCCCCAGGCAAAATACTTGAATTGGTGAAATCGCAATTGCACAAAATTTTTAGCAGTGATGTTTGTTGGTGAATGAGACCTTTTAGCTGTACTCATGCTCCTCAACGCACATGAATCGAAGAGGGCCTTGGTTGAATATGCATTGTGAGGATTTCACATGATAGGTCTTGGCTGAAACCTGTGGTAATTTAGAAAAATTGCAAGCTCCTCTGATAATTGTGGAGTTTCTTTGATTTCGTGTTCATTTCTGTGATCGCAAAGTGGCTAAATCCTGGAGGGACTGTAAAGTAGGCCAAAATGTATGTATCTGAAGCAGCACTAACCAGTTGTTGCTACCAGTCTTCCTTCACTTGTACCGAGTTGTGTCAGTGAAACATGGGAAACATTTTTTATTGCTTTGCTCGTATCAGTGTGCTCTTTTGGATACACACTTGAACAGGTTGTTTTCATGGCACTTAGCCTTTTTTTTTTTCGTCTCCAGTATTCAGAGTGCGTTTTCGTCAAGGAAACCTGTTGCACTTTAGCTGATGGCTCTTGGGTAGCTGAGAGTACTTCCAGAGCTCTCTCCACCACAGCGTGTTTTTTTTTCTTCTATCCCTGGCTCTGTCTGTGCTTTCAACACGGCCATGAACTGTTCTCTCAGTCATGATCTGAACGTAGAGAAACAAACCACTTGGACATCTTTTAAGATGGTAAATGTTATTTAATTTTCAGCAATCATATCAGTATTTTTTTTGGCATTACAATGTCTGTATAACAATGGGGATAATGGAGGTCACATATGTAACATCATTATCACACACAACCATTGGATAGAAGTACATTTCTTGTGTAGCGATTAGATATGTACCTTCTGTTGAATTTTATTATTCATATGAGTGAAATATTTAATTAACCATTACCATTAACACTGGAAGCAAGACAGGAAAAGTCACCTCGGATGGAATGACAGTCCATCACAAAGCACTATTCACACTCATTCACGTGGCAATTTAGCATTGCCAATTCACCTCCATGCATGCTTTTGGACAGGGAGGTAACCAGGGAATCTGGAGGAAACCCGGGTGAACCCAGAGAAAACATATGAAATGCCACACAAGCTGTAACCCAAACTTAGGATCAAACTCTGCTGTGAGGCAGCAACACATCTGTAGTAGATACATTAGTCAAGTTCAGAAAAGAAGAAGAATTTAAAAAGTTCTTTGAAATGATAAATAAATGAGAAAAAATGAAATAAAAAAATAAAAAAATATATATATAAAGAAACAAAGCAGGTAAAGAAAAGACTCTGATTCAAGTGCGCCAGCTGAAAATGAAGTTGAATCGTTGTGCCCCTGCCAATTAACCAGCAAATCTGGACCGAAAACAAAGAAACATAAACTGATACATGGCCCGTGTTATCAAAGAAAAGAGCTCCAAATTGGATTCTGCTGATAACTCATCCATTCATCCATCTTCTATACCACTTATCCTTTTCAGGGTCACGGGGAAACCTGGAGCCTATCCCAGGGAGCATCAGGCACAAGGCAGGGTACACCTTGGACAAGGTGCCAATCCATCGCAGGGCACACAATCACATACACATTCACACACTACAGACACTTTGGCCATGCCAATTAGCCTACCATGCATGTCTTTGGACTGGGGAGGAAACCGGAGTACCCGGAGGAAACCCCCACAGCACGGGGAGAACGTGCAAACTCCACACACACATGGTCACAGTGGGAATCAAACCCCCGACCCTGGAGGTGTGAGGCAAATGTGCTAACCACTAAGCCACCGTGCTCATAACTCAGTGCTTTTAAAAAAAATAAAAAAAACACCCAAATTAGCGGAACTGTAGCATTGATAGTAACTGGAGGCATTTAAGAGGTCAGTAACTGTAATTTCAGCAATTAAACTATAATCACATTAACATGGCCAGAAAACAAGATGATTATGTGGATATAAGAGAATTGCTGAGCTCACACAATGAACAGGCCTAGAAGAGGGCACATCAGCAGGGAATGTTGTTCTGCAGTACTTATCAGAACGTAACCAAGGACTTGGTGAAAGACTGAATGCTATACTATACTATATCATCCAAACACTGGCAACTTAACTAGATGGGAGATTATTAACCGAGATAAATATCTTGTCTGAGTCAAGATGATGCTTTTCTTTGCAAGCGACACTAAAACATCTGCAACTGCTGAGCCAACTGCTGTTATTTGCGTAGTTGACAAATGTCTAACTGTTTAGCGCAACACTGTAAGGTAAACATTCAAACAGTATTACATTTGCATATTTGCATACCTGCCAATCATGTGGCAGCAGCACAATGCACAAAATCATGCAGATACAGGTCAAGAGCTTCAGCTAATGTTCACATCAAACTTCAGACTAGGGAAAAATGTGATCTCTGTGACTTTAACAATGGCATGGTTGTTGGTAGCAGTTGGGCTGGTTTGAGAATTTCAGAATCTACTGATCTCCTGGGATTTTTCACACACACTCCCCACAGTTTACACAGAATGGTGGAAAATAAATAAATAAAATAAAATAACCTAGGGTGTGTGCAGAGGGTCTGCAGGCTGAAAAACCTTGTCGATGAGAGAGATCACAGGAGAATGACCAGACTGCTAAGAACTGACAGGAAGTCTATAGTAACTCAAATAAGCACTCTTTACAACCATGGTGAGCAGAAAAGCATCTCAGAACATGCACAACACATCAAACCTTGAGGTGGAGGTCAGCCAGGAACAAGAATCTGAGGCTATCATGGGAACAGACCCAAACTAGAACGTTGAAAACTGGAAAAAGACAAGGTGAAGTCTTCAGTTTTCCAGTTTGGGTGAGTCTGTGCCCATGATAGCCTCAGATTCCTTTTCTTGGCTGACAGAAGGGGAACCCGGTGTGGTCTTCTGCTGTTGTAGCTCATCCACCTCAAGGTTTGATGTTTTGTGCGTTCTGAGATGCTTTTCTGCTCACCACAGTTGTAAAGAGTGATTATTTCAGTTGCTATATCCTTCCTATCCTCCTCTCTGTGAGTGATAAAGGTTATACCAACCCCCAAGTAGCAACACATGCTATTCTCTCTACTTTTTTTCTTAAATCTCTGTCTTCTGCCTCATGAATCTGCACTCAAGAATTATTCTTTTTTTAAAATGTTCTTAAGTCATCTCTCCTGAAGATATTTTCATGTCAGAAAACCTACTATTACAATGCACTGACACTCACTGAAACTCCTTCCATAAATGTTAAATAAACATCTTCATGCAGACAATCTACACCACACTTCAAATACCTTGGAGTACACATCTCTGAGGACCTGACCTGTAGTCATCACACTCAAGTTCAGGTGAATCAATCCAGGACCTGCAGAGTCCTACAGAGAGTGGTGCACTTATCTGAGAACATCTCCGGGTCTGCTCTCCCCTCTCTGCACAACACCTACACCAGGCAGTACAAGAGCTGCTAAAATCATCAGGGACTCCACCCACCCCAGTAACTGTCTGTTCAGCCTGCTGCATTCAGCCAAGTGCTTCCGAAGTCTGATGGCTAAAACTGAGAGGTTCAGGAAGAGCTTCTTCCCTCAGGCCATCAGACTCCTCAACATGGACATGTCCTCCATAAAGATCCCTTAGGACTCCATAAGGACAGTCTCTCGGCACTCCACTGACAATCCGCACACTGCACTTTGCACACTGTATTTTTACTACATATAGCATACTGCATATTTTGTACATCCCTTCTCGCACATTCCTATACGTATTTTTCATATCTTATTTCTTATTCATTTCTGATTTTTAAAACATTTTAATTTAGTATTTAATACACAGTCTAAAGAGGAGTAGGCCAGGGTTTTCATTTCACTGCAAGTTATATACTGTATATAACTGGGCATGTGACCAGTAAAAATCCTGGTTATTTATTTGACCTCATTAATTAGGAACATATTTTTTAATTAGTTTGTTATTAGACTTGGTTTCCGTTGAGTAGACGTCCCTGCGAATGAGCCGTTACTATAAAAACAATAATGTATTAACAGAAGTGCTTTAATAAAAACTTGTGATTTGCTTTGCAGCTGGAACTGCTGTTAAATTATTCAACACCTTCTGACCAATCAGAATCTAGAGTTCAACAGAGCTGTGGAATAAAGTAAAATATTCAACAGTACATGAAATTGAAAATGCAAAGAGTGTAAAAATAAGGGTCAAAAATATATAAGGTTCTACACATGGGTGAGACAAAACCCTTCTCTAATTAGCACTGCTGTGAAGAAATTAATCATGGAAAAAAAAAAAAAAACGTTACTAGATTTCTGGATATTAAAAGTACAGTTCTGTCTTGCTGCTACAAGAAGATGATGGAGGACGGACGGAGGAATAAAAAAAAAAAAGACAGACAGAGACAGAAGCTGAGCATATGAGATGGCAAATATAGCTCCGAGGAATCTAAGCATATAACTGGCTTAGAGTTCATGAAGGAAGATGTTTGCAGTGAAATGTTTCATGCCTTTGATTAGAGTACCACGACTCAGAATAATTAAAAGTCAGGAAGGTTGTGGAGAAGCGTACACGGCGAGACGATATTCAACAGCTTTGTGCTTGGTGGCTTTCTAACACACTGTTGCAATTATGCTGGTAGAAGGGGGACGGTTATCGCTAATCCTCTGTTGCTATGTTAATCGTAAAGCCGCATTTCACAAACAAGAACCCGGAGAGGCGATGTGACATCAGAGGACACTTATGTGAGGTGGAATATTTATGCCTGCGCTGGATTAAAAATTGCAATAAAGACGTTGTGAGATGTGAACTGAGAGAGAGAGAGAGAGAGAGAGAGAGAGAGAGAGAGAGAGAGAGAGAGAGAGAGACAGAGAGAGAGAGAGAGAGAGAGAGAGAGAGAGAGAGAGAGAGAGAGAGAGAGAGAGAGAGAGACAGAGAGAGAGAGACAGACAGAGAGAGAGAGAGAGAGAGAGAGAGAGAGAGAGACAGACAGACAGAGAGAGAGAGACAGAGAGAGAGACAGACAGAGAGAGAGACAGACAGAGAGAGAGACAGACAGAGCAAGAGAGATAGACAGACAGAGAGAGACAGAGAGACAGACAGAGAGAGAGAGACAGACAGAGAGACAGAGACAGAGACACAGAGAGAGAGAAAGAGAGAGCGAGAGAGACACCAGTGCCAGATTCATGGTCTATGACAAAGGAGCAGCCATGTCATTCTTTCAGACAAATAAAAAGAGACGACCTCTACACCTAGGTGAAGAAGTGATGGGATAAATTTTAAACTGTGAACTGCTCTGATGGCCATGATGCAAGAATAAGCACGAAGCACAGCGAAGAATGAACTGCTGCCACGTCACTGGCTTAATTAACTCCCACATGAGAGACACATCATTCTCAGCATGAACCTCCTCTCTCTCTCTCTCTCTCTCTCTCTCTCTCTCATTTCCTTTATCTCCTGTGTACAATTAGACGTCCTCATCAGCTTGGAGACCAGAGGCCATATTTTAAAAAAAAAAAAAAAAAAAAAAAAAAAAAAAGGTAGGGAAAAAGTAGTTCCATACGGAAAGCTGTAAGAAAAACATATCACTAAAAGCAGCTTCTATACATGCGAAACATTAGAAGTGACCTCTTATGTGACTAAAACCAAATCTAAACCTAATTAGCTGCTGCCGTTTACCACCACAAACAACATTGTGTGAACACTGGAGGAATTAAAAGGAAAACGCCACACTGAAACACATTCAGCATATTTATTATTGAAATATTTCTGATGTGCGTGGTGACTCTGGTGCTAATTTGTTTGCTTGGGGTTGTATTTTTGTTATTCCTGCGAGACGTTTGCAATGGTGCGTCACTCAGAGATTACTAGCATGGTTACAATGATGTTTAAGAGTAGGGAAAAAATCCAATAATCTCAAACATCTCACATTTTTGCTCGTACAAACAACAGAGTGCCAGTTTCATGAGAAATCTAGTGTAGAAGTAATGGAGAGGTTGGTGAAAATATTGGACTAAAAGTACCAGAATGCAATGCAGCTATATACAGTAACACAGTTGAACTGACTGTGCGTTCAAGTCCTTCTGGGAAGTATTTCTGAGTTGGGAAGTCGTAATTATGACGTCAGGGGCGTTCAAGTCACTTCGGTTAGAGCAAGATGGCATTGTACCTTCTCTTAATTAACTGCAAAAAAACCCCCCAAAAAACCCAGCAAGTTTTACATCTAGAAAATGAACAAAATGTGCATCTGGTGAGTTTTTTGCTTTGTTTTTATGTTTTTAAAATCAATTTATGAAGCCACTGTAAACTTTATCGTTATATATCATATCAGAATTGTACAGTGCTATCATATTTTGTGCAGGAAATTGCTTTGTCGTAAATAAAAAACCTTGACAATAACTTGCTGCATATACCAAAACACATAATAACTGAAATCAGCTTCCGAGATGAATAAACATTCAGTTTCAACAAATTTACCGTCAATTACAGACATTGTATCCATTGATTCCACCATGTTTTCTTACTGACACGCCCCCAACTCGGAAAATCCAGAGTGTCCCCACTCGTAATTACGACTCGTAATTACGACTTTGTGGTGGCATTCGTGTGCATTCAACCCATAAACACGATCTTTCCGACATGACTTGAACGCTCCGTGTACAGATGAGGAGGTGAGCGAGCTGGGAAGACTAAAGTACTAAAGCATTGCCGCATCACTCTCTTAAGTAGCAGCTAAACTAAAGACATCCATGTAAAGAAAACCAAATGACGAAAGCAAAATATGAGCAACACTATTGTGTATTGTCAATAAAAGACATTATTTTGAGAAAATCGGTTATTTGTTTGCATAGCCTGAAAAACTGAATAGACCACGGGCTGAAAAAATATTCTGCTTCTTCCACACACATATGAGTCACTGATAGCAGTCATTAATATTAACAGTAATACTCCTAACCATTAATATTACAGAGATATCCTCATCCTACTTCTACCTTTAATACCTTCTCGGTTTTATGCATATTAGGGTTATGCAGACTGTTTTTTTTTTTGTTGCAGCTGATGCATTCTGGGATGTGCAGTAATTGTAGAATGATACGTTTTTTTTTTTCCAACCCAGTTCTATTTTTGTTCCTTGACCTCCTTTGTCAATTCCTGTAGGCTTTCAGAACAAAGCAAGGAACAGTAAGGAACCGAAAACAAAAGCTAATTCTGGTGAATGATTTACAAGGTGGTTTGTCACGAAAACGTATTTGCGTGCACATGCTGTACGAGGGCTAATTTCCCACGAGGTGAGATCATTTTAAATGGAAACACTGTCAGTCCATCAGCTTTTTCTACTCTCTCGCTCTGGCTCTGTCTCCGGCAGAGAGCAGGTATTGTTTCCACAGAGCATGCCAAAAACACCCACAATTCAAAGCTTTTTGGTGTATATAAGTGTGTGTGCATGTGTGTGTGTGGTGTGACTGGTGTTAGTATGCAATTGCCAAACCTTATGCTTTGTTTAACATTTGTTCTTTTACAAATGACTTGTATAAGCAAGAATCTGGTATGCACATATATCTGGGGTTTTACCGTAACCACCACATGCTTGAGAAGGAACAACAGATGAGTCCTTGTGCCCAGAGTTCCCTGGGATTGGCTCCAGGTAACCCCATGACCCTGTGTAGGATAAGTGGAATGGAAAATGGATGGATGGATGGATGGATGGATTAGTATTGAGATATGGTGGAAGGGGGCCAGGCTTCCATGAGGTTAATTAAACCACCTGTGCAACTGTCAATCATTCCAGATTCACTCATCTAACATTTTAACTGTGGGGGAAAAATAGAGAAGACTGCTCTTTTAGGAGTGAGAACTCACATTAGTGTAAATTGCAGAGCTCCTGCTCAAATGTGTAAAGGATTTCAGGTATGAAGGAGTAAGATTTCTCTCTTTAACCTCCGATTCAGCTTGAAACTCCTTCGCAGCATCATCAACAAGGCATAATTAAATGTCAGGGCCAAATGTTTCCATTTCCCAGTTAGTTGGCACCACAGATGAAATGCCACATAAATGTTTCATGATCATTCTTTAAACAACCACTTTGAAAAGGTTTCTTTAAAAGGATACGCTAAAAAAACCCAAAAAGGTTTGATGTGATCATCCTGCTTCAGGCTTTTTAAGCATTATTTAGATGGGAATAGGGTTAAAATAAATAAATAAATAAATAAATAAAAGATTTCATGCTGATGAAGGCTTGAAGCTGAAACATTTGGGTGATCATAGAATTTTTTCCTCAGTAAAGGAGCAGCTCTAGAGGGCTCACGGGCATGTGGTGAACTGGGATGTTTGGATGCTGTTGCCCCACCACTCTCACACATTCACCCAGGTTTCCTGATGGTGGAGTGGCTGGCTGCCTTCGGTCCCAGGGCGCCCTCATGTCTGTGTTACCTTCAGGCTCTGCCTTTTATTTATGTTGTCAAATGCCGCTTTTCCCCGCAGGAACTTTCCCTGGGAACTAGGCACTTTGGGAGGTACTCTGTGTTTCCACCACAGGGATCTGTTCTGCGGTGTAAAGCTGTTCAGGTTGATCTGGAAACTTAAAAGTGTATGGTTGATCTAAGGTGACCTCTTCCTCCTCCATGTCTGTGAGGGGTTCCTCTCCTGTAGCTCCTGCGCTGCACTCTGGATCCAAGTCTTCCAACATCTCAACACTATGATGTGGTAGCTTAGACGATTCCTCCACCTTGTCTATCTTCTCCCTTGTCGTTTCCAGTTCATCTTTCTTGTTCTCGATGTTCTTGTCTTGTAAGTTCTTCTGTTGCGGTTGTATGGAGTCACTGTCTCCGACAGCGATAGCGGTGTAGGGTTTGAAACGAAACCTGTCTGCGGTGGTGTTGTTATTGATAGTATGGGCATGGGTGTCAGTGCTATCACTGGGTGCCGTGATTGTTTCAGTGGTGTTGTGACCTCTTCCTGCTGTAACCTCGGTGTGTCGTTACCCCCATCTGCCCCAGGCTCCTGTTCTCTGGTGTTCCACCGCTGGCTGTCTCCGCACTGCTGTTGCTGTACCCCGGCCGTGTCGCCCCTGGAGCTCCCCGGCTGTACAGCTCTGCGTTCGGTGGTGTTCGGTGGTGTTCGGTGGTGGTGAAAATGGTGTAGCTGCTGTCACCGACTTTACACTTGAAGTTGATATCCAGTGTTTGGTCGCGGTTGTTAATAAACATATAAACCTGTCTCCGGAAAGACAGGACGTGTTTCACCGC
>JANDJT010000102.1:3809095-3819523 GCA_024331685.1 Stegophilus panzeri | reverse complement strand
TCTCAACTTTCACCAAACACTGATAACTCACATAACTTAACATTCAATAAATTAAATGAAAGAAAAAGCAAAAAAACTTTGGCAAGACGCCAAACCAGTCTCACGCCCTCCACACACCACGCTCGCTCCTCCACCATGCATGCGCAGAGAGAGAGAGAGAGAGAGAGAGAGAGAGAGCTGGAGAAAAAGATGATGAAGAAAAATGCATTGGCTCTGTAAAAGATTGAAAGAGACAGTGAAAGGTGAAAGGAAGTAAATGAGTAAAAATGTTCTAGGTGAGAGCAGATGTGAGAAGATAATGATAGATGGAAGGGCACATAGAGAGACAGATGGAGAAGAGGTGAGAAAAACTGATTGAAATGGACAAAAAAAGATGCAAATGAGTGGAGGATGTGGCGACGGGAAAAGGATTTCACTCTCCCTCATTTTCTCTCTCAGGTTCTATGATGTGACAAAGACCTTCATATTTTCAACTCTCAGATCAAACCTTCTGCCTCTATCCACCCTGACCAATCCCGTTCACGTCCTCACTAGCTCAGCCAATCAGCTGGAGCCTGTATGCCATTCTGAACGTGTAGGAAAGTCAGTGCCAGAGCAGATGCACTTCTGAAATTTGAACATAGCAAAAACAAATCCCATTGGCATGCCCAAGTCTGGGTTAGTGCCGAAAGCTCATTAAGCACAGACAAAGGAAGCGGGTTTGTAGAATGAGCTGAAAATGTGAGCAAGTGCTAACTTTCATTTGTTACTCTTAATAGGCTCTGTTTCACAAAACAGGTTACATCAGAGTGCAGAAAAGGCCTCAAAGGAAATAAATAGGTTGATGAAGTTTTACAAAAAAAAAAAAAAAAACATTAAAAAAATTGCAGTAAGCGCAGACTTTCTCCAGGGTGAAATCCAATGTACAAGTATGTGCTCGCTTTCTCTCTCTCTCTCTCTCGGTCAACACAACTTTCCAAGAAGTTTCATTTCGACAGTTTCTAAAAATGTGATGCAGTGTGAATGCAGTCTGAATTTAAACAAGACACAATATGCTGTAGGAAGACAAGAGCACTTTCCCCCTCATCACGCATGTCTAATGTGCTGACCATCCAAAACAAACTGAGAAAGTGCAAACGAGGGATTCTGAAGGCTCATTCACGCTTCATGAATCTTTTCTTGAAAGCCTACATGCCTCGTGTCTATTACTATATTAGCTTTAAAGATAAAAAAAAAAAAAAAGGTTGGCCTGGGAATGCTTTCATGTCCTTTATAGATGCCCTTTAGAGTCAATGAGCCAACTCGTTTTCAGAGACGCCAGGCTGGAGACGATGACGGGCTTAAGGACTCAAAATGCCTGATGTCAGAACCAGGGGCTCTTTAATGTTGAACCATAGCTGAAGAATTTGTTCCTGGGGACAACCAAGAAATCGAAATAGACACACACACACACACACACACACACACCCCCTACTGTAGCTGATAGCACCCCTATGCTTGAGTTTATGAAGTAGTATAAAATTTGCAGTTGCACCAAGTAGCACAGTTTCAACTTAGCTATAAATTATAACTTAAATATACTTAAATATTAGAATATACTTTCTATAACGAAAAATGTGAACAGGATTATACAATTGCAAATAGGCTGCATAGAGAGATCCTTCCCCGATATCAGATATTGGTAAAGCAAATATTTAAAAAAATACATATACACACATTATATATATATATATATATATATATAGTAACATAATATAGATTCCTTATTTTTCATTGCTACAGGTTTGTAGTTGCTTTGTACTCTTAACTTGTGTTACTTCAAGGCAGGATGCAAGTGCGTATACTCGGGGTGAATCCAATACCTGTACTCATAATCCACAACATAGATCAAATCATAAGCGGGCAGACCCAAACCAAATACATCCAGAAACTTAAAATGAAGAATAAGCGAGAATCAAAAACAGGAAACGGTTTAACATGTAAACAAGGCTTGGCCTTAAAATAACATGCATGATAAGACTTCGCAATGAGACAAACATACAGGAGGGTATAAATAAACAAACTAATCAAGACAAAAACACATGGACACAAGCAAGAAATTACCCCACATCAGGACAGGACAGATGGCAACAACAACAACAACAACAAAACAAGCACAAACAGTTCACATCATGCTGGGAAAATCTGCATGTGCTGAAGGGATTAGTAATGTTAATAAAATGTTGTTAAAATGGGATCCCAAGCAGCATTAAAGAACAAGTGTACACCAGAATAAATTACAAATACAAGCAGTATCGTTGTTGTGCATACATGCTTCAAATGGTGAATGAAGAACTCATGCAAGCTCATGTGTGGAGTATTATGTGAAATAACAGAGCTTGACAAACAGTCTCTATTTTAAACCATATAATGATCACAAGGAATTAGATGTACCACCTGTTCCTGTGTCCATTAGAGCAGCCATTAGAGAGTGCACTTGTGTTGTGCAGGTAATTTAAAGGGACAGTAATGCTTTACAATCGCAGTGGTATATTCCATTTTGCTTTAATTGCATAATTATGCATTTAGCTTTGTTTGATTTCTACCATCATGCTATGTTTGTTTTTATTTAATGGAGGGATAGTTTGTTTTTGTTAAACAATGCTTTTACTTTAATTATTCTGTTTATTTAGTTAATATTCTCCCCATCATTTTACGTAAGGTGGACTAGTCCATCAGAGGCAGGACTTCTGGGAGCTGCTAAAAAGACCAGCCCTGTGACCATCCCAATTGGCCAACTTATACAATGAACTAAAAGTATGTACTCTTACTGTGAAGAAAAAGTACATACTTTTGAGTGTGTAGTAAAAGAGTATGCAATTACTAGGACATACTGACACGTCGTATAACGGAAGAGAACGTCGTTGCCTGGAAGAGAACACTGTATTGGCTGAAAAAGTGACCACGGACAAATACTAGACCATCTGGGTAACTTTGGGATACTAATTTCAGACCACTATTTAGTGCGGATAGTATTCCCATTGGAATGGCTTTGTTATTTGAAAAGAAGGATGTGGTGTAAACCTTCTAAGTCCTCTTGTTCGAGAACCTCAGCTGTGTCAGGAATATTGTGGGTTTTTTTTAGTATAATTTGCTTCAATTACTTATTTCATGTCTGGTTACTTGTGTAAATAGTAAACCACTGTAAATAATACTGTCTTGTCTTTATAGGATTGAGCAGTTTTGAGTTTATTAAACATGGCACTCTCTGAACCTCTCCACTCCTGGCGTGTTCCCTTCTGTAAAATGGACCTTGGATACGATTACCTTTAAACAGTCTCTTACAGCATGGACACTGTAGTCTTCAGAGTGGGAGAGTCTGAATGCTGGGGAAGCCCTGTCCTGATGACACATCTTAAAAGCACCGGTACATTTCTATAGACTGTAACAAGTACGTTGGAGTTGATATTTGTGTGTAGGCTGTTTATTTTGAACACTTTACACAGTCAAATCTGCTGACTAATTTCACCTAGAGCATTAATGGTTCAGTATCAAACTCCCACAAAGCTTTACGTCTCCCCATGTTATTCTGATTCCATTTTATTTTCCAGGAACCCGATTCCACAGAACATCAGAACATGACACAGTGAGAAAGTCTTTCCACTCTAACACATTAATTAAGTATAGCTCAGCGTATAGGGCAGTGTATTATGGATGTAAGTAGACAAAGAGAGACAGGAATGTGTGGGAGGACAAGGCTAATGCTTCTACTTATACATTATGGATTTCTCAACTGCTTTTTTTTTTTCACACCTCACTTTTTAATGGACACTCAAAAAAGTTGTTGGGTTTTTTTTTTTTTTTTCCCCAATACAGAACTCAAAAACCATTTAGTTTTTCATGCTTTTCACGCATTTGATGTTGTGGTCATGCAGGATGTTAAGCAAAAAGTACAAATGGAAGCCTGTGGAGATCCATTTTGGGCTACAGCTAGGTTGTTAGAGCATGTCCTGTCAAAATAATCAAAATAATCAAAAAATCTAAAATCAAAATCTAAATAATCCACTGAATAAAAATCTGGTTTCTTAATTTTAGACTTCTGACTGCATTTTTCTGGCCTAGAAAAAAGCTCCACCCCATTCGGAATCCATTCTCATTCACTCCATTTCAATCCGTTTTTTACTAAAATGCTAATTGTTGTAGTTTCCAAAGAGGGTTCGGAAAATGAGAAGGTGTGCCAATATTTTCAGTGCAATTATAATACATGGCAGGTGGCAGTGCTCTAAATATTACAAACCACCCCCTTCAAAAGCCACAAATGAATAATTAATGTCAAGTAGACTATGTATAAAGAATACAACCAAAGGATAAAACAAAAGCCAGACCTTTAGTACACACAATCAATTTCTCTAAATAGGAAAAGGCTCTGAGAGAGGAGATGGAATTTCAACGCTTTAGAAAGAAGGGTTTGGGGGGATTTGCAGCCGCGTTGTGGGGAATGTCTAAGAAATATAACACTGCAGACAAATTCCAGCTCCATCAGAGACACTGTAAGAGAAAGCCCGTAAGACATGAGGAGCTTTTATTTTTCCATTGCTGAGACCCTGCAGCTTCTGCTTTCTCGCCTTTATCTCAGTCCTCACTGAACCTTTTCACAATTTTCCCTCTCTCTGATCTGTGATTGATGCTTGCTCACACTTTTCAAGTAAGACGTCTCGTTTCAGGTTTTCAGCAGATATGTGAAATGAATACAACAGGATGGAAATGTTCAGAAGTAGTCTGAGCTGTAGTCTGAGAGAAACGCTGACATAGTTTATTGAAGTTTACAGACACTCATCATGAACAGGAATGTCATGGCAATATTGGGCTTTCAATAATTTCTTTGAACTGTTCTACATACATCTTTAATAAAAAAAACAAATACAAGAATTTGGTTCTAAAGTTTTAATTTATTTGGGGTTTTCTGTAGTCAACACAAGGTCAGAATTAAACATATAGGGTCAAAAATATACACACACCACACCTAATATTTAGTTGAATGTTCCTTATGGTAGCCATTAACCAGCTTCTGGTAGAATTCTGGTTGGATATTTGACCACACTTCTTGGCAGAATTGGTAAAGTTCAATGACATTTGTTGGGTTCCTGGCTCGGACTCGTCTTTTAAGCATAGTCCACAAATTTTCGATAGGGTTGAGATCAGGACTTTGTGAAGGCCATTCCAAAAGCTTAATGTTAGCCTGCTTTATCCATTTCACATCCAACTTTGATGTGTGTTTGTGGTCAATGTCCTGTTGGAACACCCGATTGTGTCCAAGTTTCAACCGTCTGGTTGATGGTTTGAGATTATGCGGAATAATTCTAGTCCTCTTTCTTCATTATTCCATCCACATTGTGCAATGCACCAGTTCCACTGGCAGCAAAACAGCCGCAGAGCATAATGCTACCACCACCATGCTTAACAATTCGTACAGTGTTCTTTACTCCTTCAAACATACCTCTGGTCATTGTGGCCAAACAACTCAATCTTTGTCTCATCTGACCATAAAACTTTCCTCCAGAAGGCTTTTTCTTTGTTCATATGAACTTGAAGGTGTCGATTTTGGAGCAGGGGCTTCTTTCTTGGACGGCAGCTTTTCAGTCCATGGCGATGTAAAACTCGCTTGACTATAGACAGTGACACTGATGTTCCAGCAGCTTCCAGTTCATGGCAGGCCAGTGCCTTGGTGGTTCATGGGTTTTTCCTGACCATCCAAACCAATTTCCTCTCAGGTGAGGGTGACAGTTCGGGTCTTCTTCCAGACCTTGGCAAAGTGGCTATACTTCCTAATAACTTATACTTACGTGCGATTGTTTGAACTGATGATCTTGGAATCTGCAATTGTTTAGAAATGGCTCCAAGAGACATTCTTGACTTGTGTAAATCCACCATCCTCTTTTTCAGATCTGCACTGTGCTCCTTGGACTTTCCCATAGTACTGTGTGTTGGTCAATCCAATGAGTTCTGTCAAACAAACCCTTTTTATGTTGGCACAGAGAATCTGCCAGCTGTAGTCAATCATGATCACTCACAGGAAATTAGGAAGCCTTGGTCTTGGCAAATTAAAGGACCTTTTGGAACTCTCAGCACCACTGAATTAATAATTTAACTGTTTGTATGTATACTATTGACCCTGTAGGTATAATTTTGGTCCTGTGTTGATTACAGAAAACCCCAAATGAATTAAAACTTGAGAACCAAATTCTTGTTTGTTTTTTTGTTTTTTGTTTTTTTTCCAATTAAAGATGTATGTTGTACAATCATTCTGCACTGGAAAAAGAAAAGTTCAAAGAAATTATTGAAAGCCCAATATTGCCATGACATTCATGTACATGATGAGTGTATGTAAACATCAGACCGCAACTGTTCTTTGCGGCATTGGGAACTGCGTGTTCATGTGGAGTAATAAGACAGGATTAACTAAGGAATTAAAAACTTGAGGGGTGTAATGTTTTATTAAAATAATCAATTTGTGGTGTGGTGTGGAATGATGCAAAGCGGAGATACCCTTACCACCCCAAAGTTGATTATTTTTCCATAACCACAGTGTTTTATTCCTTTTATACCACAGCAATTTGCCAATGATTACATTTTTAATTTATTAAAGAATGACACACTATACTTATTTACAGTCACTTAAAGTCTCCATTGAAGTTTTGTGGCTTTTCGTATGAATATGTTAGCCTTAAGGTTATCTATAAGCTAGTGTGCTCCAAAACAATGACAACATTCGCGTTTAGAATATATATATGCATTCGAAATTTACAGTCTCTCTCTACCACCAATAGGGATCAACAATTTCGATGACATCATTCTGCACTTCAGCGCCTCATCAGATTTTCTGTCTAATCACATGTTGATCTGATATGTCCCGGCCCCAACGTTATAAACGTCACCTTGTTGAAGCTGCCACTGTTGAACGACTGGCTGTTTAAAAAGTGGGAGGAGCCACTCGATATGTCCCGCCCTGACTTCCTGTTTCAGTGGAAATTATGCGAACACACTACATATTTCAAGGCACTTCACAGGGACTTTAATAGTTGTTGTGTAAAATCCACGAAAGAAGCTAGATCCTTTTACGACTGACATTATTGTCAGGAATCCTTCATACATTTATCTTGACATCTTGTTTTACTTCCTGGTTATGTCTCCGCCTCCCTCCCTTATTTCCTTTACATACGCTGCTGATTCAGATTCTCACTCATTACACTGTATTGAAATTTCCAAGTTATCACACATGAGGGATTTTGTCATTTATCATGCTTTTTTTGTCATTTGGATTCAACCCTTTTCCTCATTACCCTCTACAAACAGTCAGATATATCAACTATAAACATTCATTCTGTCTCTTAAAATTAATAATAATTAAAAAAATAAAAAATTTAAAAAATCAAGTAAACCTCTCATCATAGAAAGCTTTGCCATATCAACACATTTACACACATTTTTTAAATTCATGTTCATGTTGAGCGACTATAACTAACATATTATAAGTAAGACAAATCCTGGAAACACTTTTAACACTTTTAACACACTCTATTCGTTCCAGTACTATTAGCAGTCATTCCGTTTCTCCACTGTAACTGTGTGCCCCACAGATCAGACCTACATCTACCACGATGGTGCATTTTGCACACAGGCTTCCCACTCTAATAAAATGCCAGAGCTCAACAGTGTAATGAAACACTGACTGCAACCCAGGCCTCCTCACTCGACATCAGTGCCTGACCTCACTAATGCTCCTGTGGCTGAATGAACAAAAAATCCCCACAGTCGCACCACTCCAAAATCTAGTGAAAAGCCTTCCCAGAAGAATGGAGGTTATTATTACAGCAAAAGGCACTAAATCTGAAATGGGATGTTCAATGAGTACATATGGGCATGATGGTCCTGCTGAAAGAGGCCACTGATATTAGGGAATACTGTTGCCATGAAGAGGGGTACTTGTTCTGCAACAATGTATATGCAGGTAGTACGTGTCAAAATAACATCCACACACAGAAGAACATTGCCCGGATCATCATACTGCCTCCGTCGGCTTGCCTTCTTCCCATAGTGCATCCTGGTGCCATCTCTTCCCCAGGTAAGTAACGCACATGCACCCGGCTGTCCACATGATGTTAAAGAAAACATGATTAATCAGAACAGGCCACCTTCTTCCATTGCTCCATGGTCCAGTTCTGATGCCCAGGTGCCCATTGTAGGCACTTTTGGCAGTGGACAGGGGTCAGCAATGGCACTCTGACTGGTTTTCAGTTACGCAGCCCCATATATAGCAAGTTGTAATACATTGTATGTTCTGACACCTTTCTATCACAGCTAGCATGAACTTTTTCAGCAATTTGTGCTACAGTAGCTCTTCTATGGAATTGGACCAGAAAAGCGCTATGAAGAGACCATAGAGAGACCATAGGAGCTTTGCTCCTCACTTGCATCAATGAGCCTTGGGCAAAGGTTGTCCTTCCTTGAACCAGTTTTGGTAGGTACTAACCACTGCATACCGGGAACACCCCACAAGACCTGCTGTGCGCTGACCCAGTCGTCTAGCCATCACAGTTTGACCCTTGTCAAAGTTGCACAGATCCTTACAATTGCTCATTTTATCTGCTTCCAACACATCAACTTCGAGCACTTGCTGTCTAGTGGTAACGTTATGATTGATTGGTATATAGCAGGGGTGTGGGTGCAGGTTTTCATTCCAACCAAGCAGAAGCCACACCAGAGTCTTTTGCAAGCCAAGATCAACTGATTAAACAGGTGGAATCAGGTGTGGCTCCTGCTTGGTTGGAATGAAACCCTGCACCCACACCCACCGGCCCTTTCCGAATGGACACCCCTGGTATATAGTCTAGTAATATGTGATGAAATTCTCCACAATAAATTGTTTCAGGCCTCTGAGGTAATATATATGGAAGAAAAAAACAATTGACACGGACCAACAAAATCCAACCAATCAGGGCAAGGACATGATTCTATTATTTGCCTGTCAATCATGCTGCTTTGTCAGGTCAAATATTACACACTAGGTATTTAAGCTTAAACAGTTAATGCTGTAGAGAGAACAACACGGTCAGTTTCAAAACAGCTCATTTCCTCCAAAGTCAATGACTATACCTTTAGACTCAAATAGGTAAACAATAATTATTGACAAGAGCTGTAGAGCGAAGTGTGTGTGCATCTCAGAATTACAGTCGGAGGTGTTTTTATGATGGAGGGTCGCATAGTCACTGTAGTGCAATATTTCGTCTGTGTATGAAATACAGCTGTGTTAGTCACTGCCTCATGACTCAAGGTGAACTTGCTGGAAAGAGCATGCTATATTATCAAACTATATTAGCAAATCATCTCTCTCTCTCTCTCTCTCTCTCTCTCTCTCATATACACACACACACAACTTTTAGCCAACTGCAAAAATGCCTTTACAACAATTAAATATCCCAGTAGATGAATTTATTTAGGAAGCAAATAACCTGAGTTCATCTGTGGGAGGAAAACAACAAGAGCTGCTTGCTTAAATACTCCAAACGAGAAAGAAATAGAAAAACAGACAGACTGAGAGCCAGATGTACATACACGAGGAGGCGCAGAACAAAACACAACTTGATGTGGCCACAAAATGCACTCCGGGTGCATGGGAAATGATCTTTCAGTTTACCAAGGCTGTAGCTAATGATGCAAACTGTGCCTGGGACACAGCTACTAAATGAAGTGCAAATTGCGATATATAAGCCGCAGTAAAGTGCTGCAAATGGTCAACCATCAGAATGCTCAGGACTGAAAAGCAAATGTGCTTTTCAGACTCACACCCAAAACCATATGCCAAGGTTTAGGAGGTTAATATTATCAGCTGTATTTACTCTGTGATGCTCCCTGTGTTGCAGTGTGCACGGTTCTAAAATTGCATGTATAGACACGTAAATCACTTTATTGTTACACAAGAAGTTTTTTTTGTTTGTTTGTTTGTTTTTGTCTCAGAGAAGGTAGTCTAATTACACCTCAAAACAGGTGCAAACAGCTTACCACATCTGGCCCAGAGAACGACAGAGAGGAAAAAATGACTTTTGTGACAGTGAATGAAATCATGGCAGTACTAAAAGCTCTTCGATGACCTTCACTTCACTAATCCCTGTACACTTCATAAAACGAAATGTCATTGTGCGTTGTGTTACACAGCACACGGCTAGTAGGCTTGTGCGGTTACTGTTTTTATTGCATCAGGAAGGAGACAAAAACGAACACTGTGCACTCTCAACAAATATGCACTCCGTCAGTACGTTTACGTGGATGACAATAATCCGATATTAACCCGATTAAGACGATACTCTGATTAAGAAACTAGCATGTAAACAGAGACTATTGATGACCTTAATCCGATTAAAGTCATACTCGAAGTAAACACAAATGGAATTAAGACGTGTGGAGTATTCCTGT
>JANDJT010000102.1:3793479-3806195 GCA_024331685.1 Stegophilus panzeri | reverse complement strand
ATCTTTCTTCTAGTGTTTTTCAGAGTCAGTAGAAAGGTCTCTTTAGTGTCCTAACTTATTGTAACTGTGACCTTAATCTCCTCCCGCCTGTAAACTGTTTGTGTCTAAAGGACTGTTACACAGGTGCATGTGCAGTAATTGTTTACGGTTCATTGAACAAGCATGAAAAACATCGTTTAAACGCTTTCTGATAAAGCTCTGTAAAGATTATTTGGATTTTACAAAATTATCTTTAAAACACAGTCACCTGAATAAGGGACATTTCTAAATAGTTTATTACCAAACCTTAGATTAACATGTTCCCAGAAGTTAGATGAATTTGCTTAGGTTAAAAAAAAAAAAGCTAAATAATTGAACATTTCTTTGACTGGAATTGTCTATAATGTTCATTTCAAACTCAACTCAACTCAATTTATTTATATAGCGCATTTAAAAACAAAAGAGTTGACCAAAGTGCCTCACAACCAGGAAATGGAAAACCAGTAAAATACACACACACACACACACACACACACACACACACCTCAAAGGCCTAGATGAAATATAAAGGCTTAGGAGATCTGTAATATAATGTGGAGCAAAGTTACATACTGCTTTAAAAACAAGTAATAAAATATTAAAATCAATCCTGAATTGAAGATCCCTGAATTCAGCCAGTCAAGAGATGATAACACAGGGGTAATATGCTCCCTTTTTTTGCCAGTCAGTAGCCTGACTGCAGCTTTCTGCACAAGCTGTAGGTCCTGATAGAGAGAGTTGACCTAGTCCAATCTAGACGTAAAAAAAAAAAAAAAGCATGAATAATTAACTCAAAATTTTTAAAACTAAAAAAAAGTTTTAGCTTAGAAATCGTCCTAAACAATGGAGTCTACATTTAACAACATAATTTATCTGAGTATCAAACTAAGGCTTGAGTCAATTATGACACCAATATTTCTCATACTGTCTTTCACAGTTATCGCTAAAGGAGTACGAATACTGGGTATCCTCTCAGTGTGTTTCGGTGGACCAAATATAATGATCTCTGCCTTTCATTTAGTTGAAGAAACTTGTCAGACTGCCAATTTTTAATATCTTCTAAACAGACTGTTTGTTCCCAATTTTTAGCCGGTCCCTAAAGTCCCTTACGGACTGTTGAAAAGACGTTAAACGTTGGCTGTCTGACCATTGTCTTCAACTAAATGAAAGAAATTCAGAAATTATTATAATTAGTCCACCAAAACACACGGAGAAGATAACTAGTATCATTGCTCCTTTAGTGATTTTTAGCAGCTTTTAAAACTTTTCATTTACCTAAGTTGAAGCATGCCAGTAATTTCAACAATTCACTATTGACAAATTTGTTTGTTTTCCTGAAGGCTCCATAAGAAAACCAATTATGCTTTTGTTACACTGGGATCACTTTTAAGACCACTTTTACTCAATAAAAAAAAAGACAAAAATACTGAGTAAAACCGGAGAGAGAGCGAGAGCGAGAGAGAGAGAGAGAATGGAAAACATCCAGACACCAGACATACATGCTCAGCGTTAAAGCTAGCTGAAGAACACTGAGAAGAAGTGAGACAGATACGTAAGAAGGTGAGACAGTGCTAATCTGTAAGCCCATGATCATTGAGCTGACGAGAAGAACAATCTTTTCCTCTTCCTACTGCTGTCTCCGAGGAGAAGACGAGTGACAGGTGCATTATGGGTCGCCATGGGTGGCACCATTGAAGACGAGAAGGGCGGAAAAGATTCAGTGATGATAGATGACACCTTCTGAAATAACTGCGGTCTCCCTCTGTCTAACTGCTTCTGCCATGCAAATAAACAAACACAGATGGAAAGACTCAAAATGTTTTCCTAAAGCTCTGTACGTCTCATTTAGTCGCAGAAATCAGTTGATGTGATGCCGAACGAAACGATCTCAGCTTCAAGAGCTCCAGATCTCCTTTTGTAAAGACAAAACACCTATGCACTTTTAAATTAGGGTCTTAAAATATTTTACTGTCTCAACCTAATTGGTCAGCACAGATTTGTGAGAATTCACACAAGTCAAGATGTATGAAAAGTTACAAATAACTAATGTGTGAGGCATAGGATGGGAAGGAATGAGAAATTATGAGACATTATTATTATTATAGACAGGGTCGTGGGGGAGTCTGGAGCCTATCCCAGGGAATGCCTAGATGGGGTGCCAACTCATCGAAAGGCACAATGGCACACACTATGGACAATTTTGGAAATGCCAAACAACCTTTGCACTGCAGGAGGAAACCGGAGTACCTGGAGGAAACCCCTGAAGCATCGGGAGAACATGCAAACTTTGCACACACAGGGCGGAGGCATGATTCGAACCCCCAACCCCGGAGGTGCAAACCGCGATTAATGAAATAATTATTTCTTGAAGTAATAATCAAAAACACAGCAGGATGAAATGGTGCAACGTGGCATATAAATAATATACAAACAGTATTTGAAAGCCTAGAAGATGAACTATTGTGTTCTGTTAAAGAGACAGAGAGAGAGAGAGAGAAAAACCTTAAAACATTCACCTGACTTCTCAACAGACTGACAGCTTACTGAATGCTTACTCCTTGTCAAGTTCTACCAGCAAAAATCACTACAACATCTGAGTGAAATCCCAAACTGACAAAAACAGCAAATATACTGAAAGCTCAGTGAACAGAAGAAAGAATAGAGGTATAACAGTGCTATGATTCGTAATAGTGTTTTTAAGGGGAAAACCAATACAATCCTGCATGAAGTATAGACTTCACTAATACTCATCTAAGCTTTACGTAGCACACAACACTATCAGTAACTCTGCTGAAACAGGATTAATGATGACAGCAACGACAGCAAAACAAAACCGGAACTTCTTTGACCACTCAAACTCTCAGGAGCCGACGTACATTTCCCCAACCTCATAACGACACACCTTTCCACTACTTTTACTCTAGTTACTGAATAAACTACAGTAGTAACTACTTAATAATATACTTTGTTGATCAAATTTACATCCATAATGCAAAAAAAAGTATGAATTCATAAACAAACAAAAGATGAACCCACATATATACATATTGGGACCATCTGGTCTACACAAGAGACATTTTCCTATTGTTCCAAAGACTCATTCTCAGGAACCTAATTAACATATAATACTCAAGGAAGAGCGACCTGGCTGGGGGTCCATCCTACCCTAATATATACTTTGTGTCTCTCCCATTTGGACCTCTGGTCATTATACAATACATTTCAAAGAGGCTCAGAGGTATAAAAAGGTATACATTATACAATGGCGAGATATGCATTTATCATCATGCATCCTATGCCCGCGACTCTATCCAGTGACTCTGTCCGTTCTCTTTGTGTATTTGTCTTTTGTACAATAAACACATTTATTATTTTCACTAACTAAAAGATTATTCTTTGGAATCGGTTACATTAAGTTAACATGTATTTTAAAAGTGGAGTCGGATAATTAATTAAATCTATTGGAGTGAAATATTTATGTCAGAGAGTTAAAACACGCATTTAACCTTCGGCTGCACCTATTTCTGTCCTTGGCCATAGGATAGCAGTGGAATAAGATAATATTATTACAGACAAAATGATTAAACAACATTTGAATGGAAAAAGCTGCAAAGCCTGAGCAAAGCCCTTTAAGGTTGCTGTCGGTACAATTGGTTCAATAATATGCAGATAGGAAGTTAACGGAACATCAAATAACGTGGCTAATGTGACTGAGGAAGCTAGCAGTTACTCGAAAAGAGTCTCAGGAACAACAGTTACACAGAAAACAATAAACTTCACTGCAATCATCTCTATTCTTCAACCTCAAGCAAAACTCGTCTGCCAGAAAAGAAGCACAGAGATGAATGTCTAAAAGCAGTTAGACAAATCAAACCTCTTTTGGAACAATGGATTCTGGTCAGACGAAACAAACCTTGAGGCAGATGAGCTACGACAGCTGAAGGAATCTGAAGCTACATTGGTCACAGGTTCACCAAAACAGGACAGTTGAAGATTGACCAGGTGAGGCGTTTCAAATCACCAAGAGTCTAATTTTGGTTGGTTGGTACAAAAAGCAGTTTTACATCTAGGTGCCCAGACAAACATATTAGGACTATAGTATGAGTTCCAGTACAGTACCTACAGCATTAGATTCTGTACCCACTGTTCGGCCATTGATACAGTACGTGCTGATCAGTATAAGTGTATGGGATGAATACAATCTGGACATACTACATCCGCCATGTTGGCATTGCCATTTGACACACAGCGTAAAAAGAGCCAAAGCACTGCCTTTCGCCATTATAGATTCTGAAAGCTCTTCCCTGCCTTAAGGGCTAGCGCAATGTCCACTGCTTCCCTACTGCAGAATCTCAGTGGGTCATCGAGGTAGTTCTCATGTACTGTATTATGAATACTGAGACATATGGACACACTACTCCTTTGGCGTACTGGTTTTCGCCTACTGTATAGTAGGGTAGTATTGATATTCTGATGCAGCCAATGAATGACATTTAATTTGTTGAGAAAAAATGTATTTAATCATAGATTTCGAGTACAATTCAAATATAAATCAATGTTTGCTTCATTATCATTTCATTATGGTCATGGAAATAGGGCTGCTGAGAAGCATTTTTTGTTTTAGTTTTCATCTTCACCTTTCAGAAAATATGGAGTTGAACAAAAGTGTCAGCCCCTCCTTCAGTTTTCTGAGAAAGGGAAAGTTATCCATGTTTTCATTTTGTCTCACTCGGGTTACTGTAATTCTCTATACACCGGAATATCCCAGTCTTCTATCTCACGGATTCAAATGGTCCAAAACGCTGCTGCTAGACTTTTAACTGGGGTGCGTGAACGTGATCATATCTCTCCGATTTTAAGGTCTGTAAATTGGTTGCAGTGTGTTATAGAATTGATTTGAAGGTATTATTGTTTGTTTTTAAGTCATTAAATGGCCAGGCGCCTCTCTATCTGTCGGATCTGTTAAGCGTAAATAAGCCTATCGGATGTCTTCAATCTGCTGATCAGAACACCATGTCCTGTCCTTTCCCAAATCAAGATTAATGCTGAGAGGTGACCGTGCATTTGCGATTGCTCATCCTTAGGCCCTGTTTACACTAGTGCATTCCGTTTTAAAACACATAACTGTTGCTACGGTTACACCTGTCGTATACACTACTCCGGCATTTTAAACCCTCGAAAACGGAGAATTCTGGAAACGCAGAAGACCCCGTTGTAGTTTGAAAACTCTGGGCTTGGGTTTCAGTATAAACAGACCAAAACAAAGACTTTTGAAAACGAAGACGTGGCTTCGTCCACATTCGCTCCCTGATTGCGTCTTCTGGATCATCACGTATCCTTCCCTGATTCGTCAAGCCCCTACTGTATGACCGTTACTCTACCTTGATCATATACACAACAACACGGAGACCGAACTGCAAGCTTTGCTGGCTTTGTCGTTATTCTTAGCAGCCATTGTGCAATTAAATTCTGTATTTTATAATACTGCAGCTGCCGACATGCGCAAGAGGTGAGCTATGTTTAGACCGATCGGCAACAAATCTCATTTCAAGCGGCGTAAGCCCTATATGGAATTCTGGCTTGGACTAGCAACCAACTTCCTGTTTACACTTGTATGCGCATGCCCAGTGTGCACGAATGGTCATGTGACATGCGTTTTCGGTCGTGTCATGTGGACGGAGACCGTTTCTGAAACACAGCGGAAACGCCAGCGTGGACGAGGATCGTTTTCATTTTAAAACGAAAACGCACTAGTGTAAACAGGGCCTGAGTTATGGAACAGCCTACCTCTGTCTGTCAGATCTGCCACCTCCTTTACATGAGTTCAAATATAAGTTAAAGTCTCACCTTTTTACCTTGGCATTTAACTCATCATAAATTTCCAAAATTGTACCTGGCTTTGTACAGCACAGTGGTACTATTGTTGTGTTATATTTCAACTTTTGTTGTCTTTATTGGTGCTTTATAAATAAATAAAGCACATCAAATCAAGTACAGTATCTGTGAGTGGAGGCAATCAATGTAAGCCAGCAAACTGTTATAAATAAGCCACTTCTCTGATTTCTTGCACAGCCAACCACGAATGAATGCCATGTACCTACCTGATTTATGCTTCTTTCTTTTTCTGAGATTTTTCAGTTTGCCTGCTTTAAGCTTGGTTTCATTTGTTTTGATATCTTGGCCTCGCCCTTCTCCTTTGCTGAAACTTTTCTTTCATTCTTTCTTTCTAGTTTTAATGAAAAAGCAGACCAGAAAGCCAAAATCTGCCTACCTTAGATCTTTTTCTTCCTCCATCATAACTTCAATCAGAATATCTAGTCTCCAATACTGTATAAATATACTGAGTAAGAAGAAATAAAATAAATAAATAATCCTTGACGGTGTTACACAGAGGTGCTACAGCTAATAAATCACAAAACTACCCTGGACTTTTTTTTTTTTTTTGCTCAACAGAAAAAGAGGTGGGAAATGAAATTCACTTCAAGTGTTCCTTTCTCTTTTGTATCAGTATAGACTATAGATTTAACAAAAGTTTATGAAGGTCCATCTACATAAGATTTATCCTTACAAAGGTCCGTATAGGCAACTAACCTGACTGACATTTACCTTTTAATGCTTAACCATTAATTACCAATAGGTCATGCGTTTTAATAAGACAAGTTGAAGTGGTTATGTTGTGTTTCGTTGCTGTGCTTTTGCACATGATCACCTCTGACTAGTGCCATGGACTAATAAATGTGTGTAATCACCTTTAAACAACGTTTTTAAACAAGCCATGTTGTCACCTTACGGGCTGCCTCTAGTGAAATAAGTTACATATTGCATGTGATTGTCCAAAACAATAGATCTGCAATAGAAAAAGTGATGGTTCTCTCTTTTTCTTTAAAAAAAAAAAAAAAAGATCTATCAGCAGGTTTTTATTTATTATATTATTTTTTCCACAAATATACATACAGTATTTGTCACATGCTTGGTTTGGTCTGCTGATTTATTTAATTTTTTGTGGTTTGACACTTGACAACCCATGATCTAAGCCTTACCTATTCTTAAACTTAACACAAAACAATATAAAATTTTGTGTCCTCTAAAGACTAAATCCTGAAATCATTCGACCTCTAGTACATACAATGCTTGACATCAAGGATGAATTGTATATCCATCTATGTCCTGCAGTCTCACAAAATGGTGACAGGTTTTGCTGTAAGCAAAGAGCCATTTAGGCTCATTTTCATCCAGCTCTTTGGATCCTTTTAACAAGCAAGCCTGTCTGCTTATTCGTGTGAAACTGTTCCAAAGAAAACCACAATTTTACCTCTGTTTCTCTCCCTCTCCTGCTCTCTAATTCTACTTGTCATGCCCCATTGCAGTGTTAGTGTAATTAAATGCAGACTGATGCTTTTTTTTTTTTCTTCCTGTAACAGTGGGTGTGACAAGCTCAGGACTGAGTTATTCAAACTCTGAGCTGCTACTAGAGTTATTTTCATAGTTCAGTGAGCACAGAGAAGGTTTAGATAATGTGGAAAAAAGCAACACTCTGCACCACTGCCAAACATGATACCGTCATATGCAACACACACACATACACACACAAACACACACACACACACCGCCATGTGAGTGTTACTGCTGTGATAAGAATGAAGGGTAGAGGGGAGAAATGTACTGTATGAAGTATACCTTTATATCTTAGCTGATGAAATAGCTGAGCATAGCTAGAAGGAACTTAATGAACTGGTACTTAATGAACACTCTAATGTCTGAATTTCCTGGACTACTAGAGCATGCTGAGCCTTGTTGCTGTTTAATCCCAGGAAAAAGGTTTTCCCCACACAATTTTTCTCAACAATCTGGTCACCTGCCAATTCCTATCCACCAACCATCTACAACAGCTACCAAATAGTGAACGCATGCTTCCTCCGAGACACATGAAACCAGCCAACTGCAACTTTTTTAACTGCTTCTCATGTTGCGCCGCAGGTCAGAGTAACTCAGATGAAAGTCCTACCTGCCCTCTTGCACATACATGAACTCACATGGGGCACTGATCAAATCTCTCCCACCACAGCAAAATTTGCTCCCTTGGCTTCTGGCCTTGGAAGGCAGTGGCATTATCAAGATTCGAACTTGCATTCTTCCAACAACAGGATAAAGTTGCATGTAAATGTCTTCTTTACTCCGCAACCAACCACTTTTACACCTACCCTAGTTCATCTGAAAACCAGACCGAGTTTCCAGGGCCGCACACTGGCTCAAAAAGCAGTTTTCACACATTCAAAAGGCGCAAGTGTGAAAACACCCAATGAGACACTGGCAGAAATTAGGAAAATAAAGATTTGGAAGGTCAGTATATCAGATGCACATAGTAACTTTTATGTTGGTCTGGAGCAGGAATCCCTATACAAAAAATTTCACTAACAAAACACCCTGGACTCACTGGGAACTACTTATATCTCCACCCTCTCCGGGACATAAATAAATACCCCACTGGAACTTAACTGCATAATATGTCTGTGCATGTTTTTGTCTTTCTCTATCTTTCTCTGAAACATAAAGATGTTTGCTGCTGGTCATGTAAAGCAGCAGATTTAATTAAATGGGTTTAAATAGCGCATAACATACAGTACGTGTAGCGAGATAGAAAGCCTCAGAGGAGGAAAGCTATTCAGTACCCAGTCAGTGTTTCAATGAGGTATTTATTCCACCAATGTAATGGCATACAATATGTATAGGGAATATAATGAGCATATATAAGCGAATAATTGATTTAAAAATGTCAGAACAACTCGGAGTGCGATATCCTTTAACAGGATTTGTAGCTTATGCAATTTCTTGTTCAATATCATGAGATTATTAGGAGTCTAATACATTTTGGATTGTCTCTGGTTTTTTTTTGTGTGTGTTTTTTTTTTGCAAATGAATGTGCACACATATAACGTGTACCAACATCAAATCACATCCAAACACCATCATGTGTCAATCTTTCTCTTGCTCTGCCTCTTAATTCTTTTAAACAATCAATCAGTGACAGGGATCTCTAATTTTTTGAATTTCAACATTTAGCACATTTACCTTCCGCATCCGGGATTGGGGGTTTGGTCAGCCCTGTGTGCACAGAGTCTGCATGTTCTTCCCGTGCTTTTGGGTTTCCTCCAGGTACTCTGGTTTTCTCCCCAAGTTCAAAGACATGCACTGTAGAGTAATTGGCATCTCTAAATTGTCCCTATTGTGTGTGTGAGTGTGTGCACCCTGTCCAGAATGTCCCATGCCTTTTGCCTCGATTTCCCTGGGATAGGCTCTAGGCTCGCTGTGACCCTGTGTAGAATAAGCAGTATAGAAAATGGATGGATGGATGGATTTTGGCTCTAATCATAGAGCTTTCTACTGACGGGACACATAAGGACCCAAGCGGACATTATTTATGGATCTGCCTGTGTTTGATTTATTGAGGTTTGGATTAATTCATGCTTAACAACTGACATTGCCATGAAGAAGGTTTATGGAGGACATCCAGAGTAGATTTAGATCCTTAATGAACAATTCCAGAGCTATGGAATTCAAATTGGCTGATAATTATAAGAACTCAAAAATAAATATAATACCTTTGATAATGGTGGGTTGTGATTTCCATCAGTGTATCTAAAATCTTTTAGATATGGTTCATGGATTGTTGTGGACCCCACTTTAAGAACCACTGATACAGTCATCTCTGAAGGCACTGGAACGGTGAGGCCAATTCTTTTGTCTTTGCTATACACTGAAGACCTTTGGGTTTAAGATCAAAAGCTGAATTTCAGCTCTCAATTTACATCTAGATGTGTTAAACAACTTTGAACATGCCAGCTTTTGTTTGAACCCACCTATTTTTCAAGTGATCAAAAATACTGGAGCATGTAACTGATAGGTGTTTACTGTCCAAGTGTGCCCTGTTAGATTGACTGCTTAAAGGGGGCCTATTATGCAAAATTCACTTTTACATGGTGTTTAAACATAAATGTGTGTCAGCAGTGTATGTACACAACCACCCTATAATGGTAAAAATCCACCCACTCCTTTTTTTTATATTCCCCATAAATCATAAACATTGTCTCAAAATGATTCATTCAGGTTTTCTATCCAATGTGACATCACAGTGGAACAGGCCCCACCCACGACTGCTGACAGACTCTGCCCTATTATCATAGATCCTCCCCTGAGTGAGCGGCACACAGTCCGCCATGTTCTCCGCGCTGGAGCATCTATAGTAATAAGAGGAATATCTGAACTTCGTAAACTTTGTGTTCTGTTGTTGGCTGTAAGAATGAACATAAAAATCTTCATGTGCTCCAGGCATCAGAGCCACTGAAGACGCAGTGGAGTAGTTTTACTTTTGAAGGAAATGTGCCCAAAAAATAGCTAAATTCATGTATGTTTGTTCAAATTATTTTACACCAAACTGCTTTGTGAACGAGGATCAGTACAAAGCAGGATTTGCTGAAAAAATTGATTCTCAGGCATGGATCAATACCAAATGTTCGTGATCCAGCTTCATATCCAGAACACGCAAGTATTGCACTTTATATTTTCTGAATGTTTGCAAATCCCCTTTCCGAATGTGCTTGTTAGTAAATTCCACGGCTAATGCAGCTAAAGTTACCGTTGTTTCTGATTGTATTCACAGAAACCAGAGCTGTATCATCATTTGTATTTTTAACCCGAAAACATGTTACTGTCTGTATAATTCATACATATAGGGCTGAACACTCGTATTTACAGTGTCAGTCATATTAGTTCTCCTGATTTGTAGCTGCTGTAGTATCTGAAGCACGAGCTGTAAAGGCACAGCCCTCTTCTGGAAAGGGGGTGGGGAGTAGCAGCTCGTTTGCATTTAAAGGGACACGCACAAAAACAGCATGTTTTCCACTGAAAAAGGGGCATTTACAGCACGGTATAATAAATGATCCGTGGGGTATTTTGAGTTGAAACTTCACAAACACATTCTGGGGACACTTGAGACTTATGTTACATCTTGTAAAAAGGGGCATAATAGGTCCTCTTTAAACATTTAATAGCTCTGAATGTCTACACTTGGTTTGATCCTGGGTTTCACCTGTGAAGACAGCATTTGTTGGTAAAAATGATACAACAACATGAATATCAGAGAGCTGAATTTAAACCAGTCTAAATAGTATTAAGAACAATGACAACATAAAATTAGCTTTATGTTTAGCCTAACTGTGTAACAAGACAGTAAGGTTAAACTGAACACACCGGTATCATATATAAACAAATATTCCACAAAGACAACATTTCCATATTTGAGTTTTGAGCAATTACATGCAGATTAGTACTTGCAAACAAACCCACGTCCACATAAATATACGCATAATTAGCACTGCTTTATTTATTCTATAGAGACCCTCAGGGTATGTGTATGTTCTTACTTACTCATGTCAATGTATCAAAGCACAAATAATCACTAAAGATGACTGTTTTTACATCGAGTGTGTGTCATGTGATCTTACAGAAAAACAAAGCAGCCAGGGATATACACACACTGAAAACAGATCTGTGTTTCAGCTCAAGGAAGCGAAAAAAACGAGGAGTGACAAGGCTTGTACGTATCAGCATTAGGCGTGAATTATAAAATCATGTGGCAAGTGTAGAAGCAGAGCAGGATGTCTCAGTGTGTGTGTGTATGGTAAAGTACACAAATCTGTGCAGTGTAGGCGGAGAGTGCATCATTTCCTATGTCTAAGTCTCATGAAAACCTACAAAGCAAGCAGTTAAATTTCACTCTGGCGCAGAAAACATTGCCAATTCTATCAGCAAGAATCAGAAATTCAAATTCTATAGCAGATCTCACTGGTCACATGATATTTTTAAGCAGAGCAGCTATACATGATTCGGTTCAAGGACACCAGGCAACCAGGCAAGCTGTCGATAAGCCCTACTGCAAACACAGATGGCGAAAGATCAGCTGGAATTGAGTTAGCAGGACTGAAAGGTCAAGCCACATCCAGGGTGGCTGAAGCAAAATGAAGTGCATATGCTGAGTGTATACGGACCGTAAGAACGGAAACAAACACAGAAGAAGGTTAAGAAAATGAAAACAAAGCGAGTTGTGTGGTGGCATTGCATTAATACGTTTCAAGTTGTATAGAAGCCAGAGGGAAGAGAAGCTGAAAGGTTGTTGTTGTTGTTTTTTTTATATACTGGCCATTTGTGGGGATGAATACTTTGTGATGTTAAATATAAAGACAGATTTTTGGCTGAAGGAGCAACCAATTAACTTTGAGGCTGAGCATTGCAGTCCACATAGATAGATGCCAAATGATAATTATGATCTACACATTTTAACTGAAGGAAAAAGAAGAAGAACGAGAAGAAGTAGAAGAAGAAAATGAAGAAGAAGAAGAAGAAGAAGAAGAATGAGGAGAAGAAGAAGAAAAACAAAACAAAGCTATCAATATATCTTATGTAAGTTACGGAGTTGAAAAGTGAAGACATTGATTAAGATTGATTAGGATTACACAAGATTACCACATACTATATGGTACAAAATATTGTAGGTGGATCATCTAATCAAATATTTATTTTGATAATTGGTGGAGGCATTAGGTTTTTGGCTTGTCCGTACGTCTGACCCATCCATCCATGTGCCCATGCTATATTCTCATTAGCATATCTTAAGAATGATTGGTAGATCCTTTGTAGTATAT
>JANDJT010000102.1:3722806-3751745 GCA_024331685.1 Stegophilus panzeri | reverse complement strand
TGTAGCAAAGTGTCATTTCTTCAGTGTTGTCACATGAAAAGATATAATCAAATATTTACAAAAATGTGAGGGGTGTAGTCACTTTTGTGAGATACTGTACATGAAGTATGCTGAGGGCTATAGATGTAAAATTTGCATTGTAAATACATAATCATTTGGGAGGTACATACGTGCTTGATACATATTTAGGAATGTTTGAAGTCATTACTGTGCCTCACAAGCCGCTCACAAGCCCACTGAAGTTTTCACTTCCTTTGAAAGCCCACAAAGCCAATATTTGACAGGAGGTGCTTCTTCCAAGAGGTCAGTGAGGAGCAGTGAACTTTGTGAAAAGTAGAACCCCACAGCTCAGTACACATGATTAAAAGATGAAATGAGGCATAAAATCATGTTCCTGGAATAGTTCCACCTCTACAGTGTGTTTCCATGGAGCTGGTCTTGGAAAGTAGTGGGTGTTTTCCCAAGCTCACACCCATGATATATGGTTACCAGAGCCTTCATCTGCTCAAAGAGTGCCATTCTCTGCATGCCACGGACACGCACTGTGACTCTGGGACTGATCCCAGAGACTTGAGTGCGAATGAGCAAGGTGGGCATTTAAAGGGAATACCATTTCATCAGTAAGATACAGGAAAAAGAAACATGTCTGCTGTGTTAGTTCATATAAAATGGTCGATCACTCACTTAGTCATTAAGGTTAATCAATTATTTGTATCACAGACATGACTAGAAATAGATTATCCCAAGCAGAAGGGCATAGCATGCTTCTCCAAGCAGAAAATGCCACCTACGCCAATTGAAAAGATCAGTGAATGAAAGGTGGCAAGGGTTGTTGAAGTACTTTGTGAATTGGAGTTTAGATGAGCGACTTCTTGTAAACACACAAAGCAATTTGTAGTGTGGATGAATAGTGTTTCTGATAAAAACACCACTATGCTATTAACTACTTTGCCGATGGATACAATCTTTTCTGAGATGTTTGAGTACAAGTGTCGCATTAGGAATGTTCATTAACCTTTCAAAGATGTTTTCCTCTCTTCCTCTCTTGGTTTCTCAGCTCATTTTTTTCCCTTTCATTATAGGATTATGCAAGGCCTCTGGGGAAAAGGTCAGAGATGCAGGTGATGGGATTGTGAGTAATGAAATGTCCTAAAGGTTACCTGCATTACATCAACACACTAAATTTCTTTAGTCTGTTTTCCCCACCATGGTTTTAAGAACACAAACAAACATTCATTTCCCAATTATAGACATGGATATTTATAGCATTTGACAGATATTCTTATCCAGATCAAGTTATCAAGATTTGTACTTGGAAAAGTTAAGCTAGTGCAGATAGACCAGAGTCAAAAATGCTGTTCTATTAGTAGCACTTTTTTAGCTAACAATTATTGTTTATGCATATGCTCATTTTATAAATTGGTCTTCCATCTGATTTTGAAGACTGCAAATGGCTCAGATATCTGAATCCAACACTGAGCAATAGCATAGAGAAGTCTTGATGTCTGGCTTCCTTGTATATTGAAGGTGGCCAGGTAAGGCTGAGCTGTACTTGAAGGGACAAAATATGAAAATATAGAATGGCATATGTCCAAGCTCTTTCCTTTCAGGTGAGAGGTGTTGACCATTGCTGGTGTTGGGGGTAGGGCTGTGAGTACAGATTCATGATTCATATATTTGGTTTTGAAGGCAAGTATCAGGGTTTTAAATCTGATGCAAGGGCTAGGAACACTGCTGGCCTGACACATTTGATGGCCATAAGCAAGGTTAATCTCCTAACATTTCCTTTGCTCGTTCTATGTTTTGTGGTTGCCACGGAGAAAAGTGGTGGTGGTGGTGTTGGTGGTAGTGGTGGTGATTCATCTAATAAGAATGCTCAAGTACTGACTATACACTACATGGCCAAAAGTATGTGGAAACCTGAACATCACACCCATATGTGGGCCTTCCCTAAACTGTGGCCACAAAGCACACAGTTGTATAGAATGTCTTTGTATGCTGTAGCATTACAATTTCCCTTCACTGGAACTAAAAGGCCCAAACCTGTTACAGCATGACAATGCCCCTGTGCACAAAGTGAGGTCCATAGAAATATGATTGGTGGGGAAGAACTCGAGTGGCCTGCCCAGAGCCCTGACATCAACCTCACTTAGCAGCTTTGGGATTAATTGGAATACCAATTGCGCCACAGGCCTCCTGGCCCTATATCAGTGCTTCCTAACTTCAGTGCTTCCTCTTGTGGTTCAATGAGCAAATCTCCACAGCCATGGACTCTGGATCAGATGTGAGGACCTAATGAAACATGCTAGAAGAACAGCCCAGAAGAAGCTGCAATAGTCCTCAAAGTGATGAAGATCTAAACAAGCACTGTTTATTATTATTATTATTATTATTATTATTATTATTCATAAGTGTAAAGGGCAGTTCAGTCACCAATCTGGCATATTTTTGGGAGGTCTGAGGAAAACTGAGAACCCTGAGGAAACCTATTCCCATTTCACTTGGAGAATGTGTGAAACTCCACACAGACTGTAACATGACCTCAGGATCGAACCAGGGAACATGAAATGGAGAGGCAGCAACAATTAATCTCACATGTCTAAGGAACAGCACTGAACTGAGGAGCTGTTTAAATGCTGAAAATACTGGAAATAAAAATCACGACTCCTTTTAAAGCTTGTGCATGATCAAAGAGAGAGTGGGCAGCATTTGCATTTTTAACGATCCCCTCTTATCATGAAAAGTAGTCCAGATTCTGAACACAACACCAACTGTGACTCTAGTATGATTGCCTACTTATAACAGAGGAGTAACCGTCTCAATATCTCATGCAAACACATCTTATTTTATTCATTTTATCAACGTTCCATGTCTCTGCTCACCACAATGAATTAGGTTTGATGTTTATATTGCTCATTTGCAGCAAAGCTCATTATATTTGAGTTTTATCTTCATAGACTGAGATGCAAGGGTTTTGGGGTCTTCTCACTATAATTGTGCAGCTGGCCTTCTCCACAGGTTTTCCTCAGTGACCTATTTGACTTTTAGGACACACCACAAAAAGTTTCCTAATATAAAATTGAAGATTATTCATTTATTCATTCACCTCAGAAAGTAATTTATCCTGGTTAGGGTTGCAGTGGATCTGGAGCCAAGCCTGGGACCACTGGGCACAAAGCAGGAGACTTTACCCTGAATGGCATGCCATTTACATAAAACATAGCATCATTACAAATACAAAAAGAAGTATGGCGTGTTAACAGGATATTTTGATAAAGATTAGTTTAATACAAATGTTTGCCAAACTGAAACAAACTTTGTATTAGTTTTACATAATTCATTTGTGAATATTAATTAGAATCTGTGTCATATGTGCTATAATTGTTCTATACATTATTCAATTAAAACAATGCTTGGAGCACACAGTGACATGACAGAGATTATATGTTATTATATTCTGATTGTTACAGAACTTATTGGAATTGCCATCATGTCATCATTTGCATGTGAGAATGCAAATGATGTGTGTAGTTACTTGCTAATTTTAAAGATATTATGAAGAAGGTTCAGTGGGATGGTTGCACGGTATGCCCATAGCTCAGGTGAATTATAAATTGCTGCAGGGGCAAGTGTGTGTGGTGCCAGTGGTGCCAGTGTGTGTGGCCGGCCGTCTAATGTTTTCAGCTTTGTTTGTGTTGTTTTTATCGATCATCTTAAAAAATGCTGACTCTCTACTGGTGTATAATCGCCAAGCACTTCTTAGCATCAGATCTGCCATAGAAAATATGATAATTTATAATTTGGGTGGACAGAAAACCTCGCCCCCTCCTCCGTTCAAGTATGGTTTACCTGCTTATCTTTGCCAAAGGCCGTGCCCTCCCCGGAGGAGGAAGTGACATAGGCCCCGTGGTGAATAAACGTGATGGCCTGCTGGTAAAAGTTAAGTCTCATCTGGCAGTATTTCCCAACACTGATCTTCGTGGTCTACTTGCAGAATACAATGCGGATCATTGTCGCTTTGTTTCTCGACGCTCTTTGGATTCTTTGTATACCTAGTTGGTACCAATTGTCAGCTCGGATGAAGAGTATCATTTACATTTACATTTATTCATTTAGCAGATGCTTTTATCCAAAGTGACTTACAAATGAGGATATCAGATAGTATCAGATTCCTCGCTCTCGGTCACCCGCCTCCGTAGAGGAGTACTTGTTGCCTTCGGGCACTGGACAAGGAATCCCCGAAAAATAAGACCCCACTGCAACCAGGTTAGCCCTGGTAAATGCTAGATCGCTAGCCAATAAAACATTTATTTTGACTGATTTTTTCACCTCCAATAGCCTGGATCTACTTTAAGTGACTGAAACTTGGATGGGTGCTGGTGAGTTCTTTTTCAGAGCTTTTACCCCTCAGTTGTACTTATTTTAATTCTCAGAGGTCTACTGGATGAGGAGGAAGAGTTACTCCAGTTTTGAACTCAATGTCTTTGAGTTGGATTGACTTCACCCACTGCTGTGCGCTGTGACATATCGCCCACCCAAATACAATAAAGATTTGATTAATGACTTTTCTGATGTTTTGGCTGGAATTATGCCAAAATATGATAGGGTTGTAATTGTGGGAGATTTTAATATCCATGTTTGTTGTCCCTCTATGCCGCTGGTTGAAATTTTTTAGATCTTATTGAGTCTTTTAACTTGGCACCATTTGTGACTACCTCCACACATGAGCATGGACACACATTAGATCTGGTTTAATCATCTGGTCTAACTGTTTGTAATATTGAAGTATGTGATGTTATTTTCTCTGACCACATGCCTGTATTATTTGAGGCCTATCTTTCTTGTATTTCTAAAACAAGTGTCCCAGCTCATCATTGTTGTACATTTAGCCCTTTACAAGCGAGAATATACTATATCAATATTGGCCTCCCTTCATTGGCTTCCTGTTCATTTTAGAATTGATTTTAAGATTTTAGTTTTAGCATTTAAATCATTAAATGGACTAGCCCCAAGATATCTGTCTGATTTAATACAACCACATACTCCATCAAGAGCACTTAGGTCCTCTGAGCAGTTACTTTTGGTCGTCCCTTGAGCAAGGCTGAAAAATATGGGTGACCGTGCTGTTGCAGTTGCAGCCCCAAAACTTTGGAATAATTAGCCTTTACATGTTAGGCAGGCCCAGACACTTTCTGCTTCTAAATCTAGTCTTAAAATTCATTTTCACTTCTTGCCATTTAACTCAGTATGAGAGCTGTTTTCATGATTTTGTTCTTGTTGTATGTGTTTACTGTTTTATTCTGATTATGTTTATACAGCACTTTGGTAAACACTTATTGTTTTTCAAATTGCTCTATGAATAAATTTTGATTTTGACATGTCTGTATGTAATATCCTTATAAGTTTACTTCTTAAACAGAGTTATTATTAACAGAAAAGCTTAATTATGTGTAATGATATAAACATGCAAATTAAACAGTATATATGTTCTTTCAGCAGCATGAATACACAAGGTCAAAACTGGATGTGCAAGGTCACAAAATATGTTGCATTAACCTGCAACATATGGTACAGGCATAGAAGATGAAATTTATACATACTGATGTATAATCCCATCTGTTCATCCCCAGAAAGAAAACTGCAGTAAGATTTATACCAAAACTAAAACAAAAACCTATTGGCCAAGTGTAAAAGATTCCGTTATATCCTGTTGGGAAAAGAGGATTTGTACTTTTTTTTTCAGTATAAAGACAATTCAAGAATACTCCAAGTAATGGCCAAGTTTAAAACACAGAACAATCAAATATAGATGTGTTTGTCAGAAAGGCAATGCTTCAAGGGGTTTTAGCTCAAATTGGTAGGTATGCAGGCATGTGTATACTGTAATAAAAAACAAAACCAGTTTTTATTAAAATGTGGCAAAATGTGGGACAAACATAGGGACATTGTGAAAACCAACACTGAGATTTATACATAGATCGCTTATCATATACAAATTTGACATAATCATTATAAATGTCCTCCAACATACACTATATGGACAAAAGTTTGGGGACACCTGACCATCACACCCATTTGTGGTTTTTCCCCAAACTGCTGCCACAAAGTTGGACACACACAATTGTATAGAATGTCTTTGTATGCTGTAGCATTACAATTTCCCTTTACTGGAACAAAGAGGCCCAAACCTGTTCCAGCATAACAGTGCCCCTGTGCACAAAGTGAGCTCCATGAAGACATGGTTTGCCAAGGTTGGACTGGAAGAACTTGAGTGTCCTGCACAGAGCCATGACCTCAACTCCACTGAACAACTTTGGGATGAACCTGACCACACTAATGCTCTTGTGGCTGAATGAACACATATCCCCACAGCCACGCTCCAAAATCTAGTGGAAAGCCTTCCCAGAAGAGTGGAGGTAATTACAACAGCAATGTGGAATAAATTTGTAATTGGATTTTCAACAAGCACATTGTGATGGTCAGGAGTGCACATAATCTTGGCCTTATCTCATCCAAATAGTACATTTCACTGAGTGAAAGTGAGTGAATAAATCAGAGAGAGCCCACTAGACCACTAGTGGATGTGATGTAAAGGCTTTTTGAGTTCAGAGTCCATGCAGTTTATGCTTCACAGCAGTGCAGTGCAGTCAGCTTTGAAACCGTGTTAATGGATGAATGTTCAGGGTTCCAATCATTAGTACTTCACTTTTGCACCAATGGTTTGAATGCGACAGAATAACAGTGTGCAGAAATGTCAGAAATGGAGGGGAACTACAGTAAACTGTTAAAAGATTCTTCTTATTTAACAATTTTACATCACTATTGAGTGAAAAGCCATTTTTTGTGTGCAATAACACTCAGGTCATATCCTTCACGACAATAAAACTGGTCCGACAAGAAATTCCAGAATGTTCACGCTTATTCCGTATGCATGTTAATTAATTGGAGAGCTAGCCAAAACTGGAACGCTTAATATTTTAAAAGAAATACTAATACTAACCTCTCCTGCAATTTCACTCATTTGAGTAATGCTCATCTTCTTAAATAAGGTCACAAAGGAGGAAATAAGATGGATGTCTATCTCACAGACAAACCCATTATGTCTCACTATATCTCAATTATTTAAAAGTCCAACCCCAATGCTGTCACATTATTAGAAATGATAAGAATTTGAGAAGCTTGGATTGATGTTAAGTAATTAAAATCTTGACAGTGGACTAAAAAGAAACCCGGTAATGGATCCCTTCTTTCTTCTATCATTTCTGTGACACATTAGAGTAGTCTACCGTATACCATATACCTTATTCTGCATAAACAACATGTTTGCTGACTTTGCCTAGAGATAACAATCTAGCCTACACTGTGCAAATTGGAGGTGAATTCGTATCGCTTTTCACAGTTCACTATTCTCTCAGGCTCTGAGTTACTAACAGTCCAAATATAAAGGAAAATTTTATGTGTGCAATGGGATAAATTGCACACACAGTTGGTGGGACGTATTGCAGGTGATTTATAATGAAAGCCTGACATATGCAAAACAGAGGTAGAAAACTATATGTAAATGAGGTTTTTTATGTGCTATTTGTACTCAATGCTAAGTACAACACCTGCAATGATTCACGGCAAGAAACTCTTCAAAATGTAGTGTAAAATACAAATTAATGTAAAATAAAAGCTAGTAAACTTGGTCGTTTATTAAATAAAATGTGAATCTCCGTTTAAATACTGTCAGTATGTGATATGCGAACATCTGGTTAGAATGATTAGTTATCATTTTGAGAAGCTGATTCTTTTGAGACACAATTAAGGCATACATTATATACACTTATTATTCAGCCTTGGTATGTGGAATAATTTTGTCTTCGGCTGATGAAATATGGCTTTTGCAAATTTAATGCCTGCCCTTTGTTTGTACTAATTTGTACACGAGACTTTCAGGCTGCAATTAATCCAACTGACAGAACACAAATCCTCAAATATATATATATATATATATATATATATACACACACACACGTATATACACAAATGCAAATCTTTATTAACCGAGTGGGCTTCAAATACTAAAATACCACTGAGATCATAGTGATTATATAATCAAGTGTTTGTTCAATATGCACAGCTTTATAATCACTGATTTAAAAAAAAATGGCACTGATTCCAAATTCCCAAGAACTTGTATGTGCTATGGTTCTTCCATCAAATCCACCAGAAATCACATTTAGTGCAACAGAAAGGTGCTCGCCTTTCTTGATGATGCTGCAGCCATCCACGGCAAAATTGGTTGTGCTCTCAGGGTGGGAGAGACATACTCCCTCCCCACCATCAATCACAGTGACACTAGTTAATTCCTTAGATTTATATAGCACTTTTCTAGGCACTCAAAGTGCTTTACATTGTATGGGGGGGATCTCCTCAAAGACCACCAGTGTGTAGCATTTACCTGGATGATGCAACGGCAGCTATAGTGCACCAGAACACCCACCAGCTATTGGTGTAGAGTACAGGAGAGTGATGTAATTTCAATCATATCATCAGGGATGGAGATTACTGTGGTGGGGGGGTGCAATCATGTCTTATTCAAAAGTCCATGCTGTTTTCACAGTAAAGTGTCCCCATCACCATACTAGGGCATTGGGACCCCACACAGATCACAGGGTGAGCACCCCCTGCTGGCCTCCCTAATACCACTTCCAGCAGCAACTTTAGTTTTCCTCAGACGGTCTCCCATCCAGATACTGGCCAGGCTCAACCCTGCTTAGCTTTAGTGGGAAACCAGGTGAGAACTGCTGAGTGATATGGCTCAGGCAAGCAGACACCCTAGACAATCTAGACAATCAATGGGCATCTTTCACCTCAAGTATACGGAAGAGAGTACATAGTGCTTTCCACCTACGTTATTATGATACCCTGTGATGCTGCATGAGCAGAATTTTGAAAAGATGAGATTGGTTGGCATTAACCCTACCGGATTGGGAGCTGTTAGTAGGTAGGAACTGGCAGGTGACTGAATTTTGTCTCCAGAACTCTCCATTCTCCCATTCTAATAATTTAAGGTATTTTAATAACTCAAAATAAAATATATATTTTAAAGATATTAGAATTCTTGTACATTTTGTCTGAGATTTGCCTACACGTTAACACTTTTTTTTAATGTAGGAGCAAATACTAGTCTAGTTGCTTTAGCTGCCCCAACTGTGTTTTATTACCTTCTTTTTTGCAACTAATGAAATTTAGATTAGTATCACTTTCAACCAATAACAAAAAAAGTGCATATAAATGACAGTAAACTAAAAAAGTCTATTGTTCATTTAGCCCCAGGTGTTCATCCTTTCACCAAGTTCATTACCACCTTAGACCCTGTTTAGTTGCATATCAAAGGCGTCTCCATATCTTAATCATAATGGCAGTCTGATTTGAGTAAAAAAAGCAGAACCTGCATTGAGACCCCTGAGGCCCTGGCTGATCATTAATTAACCTTTTTAAAAAGCCACTAAGCTTTAGCATGCTGATTACTGACCCCTCCACATGACAGAATGCATTAAGAAATTGCTATCAGTCTGAGGAGACCAGGGCAAACTAAACAACATAATCATTAAAGACAGCTAATTCTACTTCATGTGAAAAAGACTTGCTTAGAGGTTAATCAGCGCTTGAAGGCACAACCTTGCCAAAGTTAAATCAAACTAAATGAAAATGAAGCACACTCATGTGCACATGATTTTCGCCATCACCGAAACTCTATTACAGTTCAAAGTTACACTGTGAAAGTAATTAAACTTTAGATAACTACAAAGGATTATGATTAGCTGCCATGAACGTCATCCATTAATAAAGGTTGCTATGTGTATCCTGGCTACAATTCATGACACACAATGATTATAAAGAAGGAAAAGAAAAAAAAGGAGAAAAAAAAAAACCACAAGGAATGAAAACATTAGCACAGTTCTCCCACTCTCACCTTCCCCTTGGCTTTCTTAAAAGAGGTCTGAAGCTGGTTTATTTATATCTTTCTGTCATGGTATAAAGGCACCCACATACAGATCACACGTCTTCATGACATGATTGACATGCTACAGAAACTTTGCCAAGGAAAAGACTGTGTAAGATTTAAGCATAGGAAGATTTGCACAGGATTGTATGTATTTGCAAACCCCCCAGTGCAGGTGACTGCCTAAAAAATACGCCAGCAATAATAGAAACTGTCGGGAAAGGTCATTCCAAGAGAAAATATTACGAGCGTTTGGCTTTTAACCTTTCAGAACAGTACGCATAGCGAGGATGCAGTGGTTGAAACGGTGGCGCCAGGAGCGCATCGAGATCCAAAACAATTTAATCTTAAAAGAGGCCAAGAAAAAAAGTGCAAATAAAAGACTTGCGATTATAAATCTCTGACAAGAACTTTGCTTCCCATTCTTCTTTCGGCACAGTGTGAAATTAAAAGTGGGAGGAAAAGCATTTGCATCCCTCCTTGAACTGACCTTGTTTCTTGAACCGTACAATTTGAAAATAGCTCTTTTTGAAGTTTCTGTATTACAAAAGCATACCTGTGATGTTGATTTCACTGAGATGTGCACTTTTAAGAATTTAAATCAGCATGTGGGAAGAATTTCAATACATTTCGGCTTGCCATTCATTTTATGGAAAGAAGACTCGTCTCACACTTTTGTGTATTTGCACTTTGTGTAGTCTTGCGTACCGTTCTGTGTTGTACCATGGTCCTGAACAAACATCATTTCATTCCAATGTATACACGCTATATAGAGGAATGGCGATAAAAACCTATTTGACTTGAATATAAAAGAAGTCACTTTTATTTTTCTTTTAAAAAATGGGGTTGGGATTTTCTTCCTTTGCATGTAATAGATATGTGATTGTGTGTAATAAAACATATGATGAAGTGTAAACATTATGTATACATGTTTATAATATATATATATTAGGGATGTAAGTGAATAATAACAAATAATAATTTAAAAACGAGATGTAAGATATTTAACACTGGCTGTTGAGAGACAGAGAGAAAGACAGAGTGTGTGTAGCCCATAGACTTGAAAAGGCCACAGGCAATCATTTAAATTTATGTGTTAACGATCCACCGCATGTCAGATATACAACCACAAGATTAAGAG
Source organism: Stegophilus panzeri (assembly GCA_024331685.1). Classification (NCBI taxonomy): domain Eukaryota; kingdom Metazoa; phylum Chordata; class Actinopteri; order Siluriformes; family Trichomycteridae; genus Stegophilus; species Stegophilus panzeri. The sequence continues at coordinate 3,740,613 of JANDJT010000102.1, read as the reverse complement.
GGTGGGTCATTTATAGCAAGAGGAAAAAAAAAACAGTAGCATCAGATGATGTAATGGTATTCATCGGTTAACCAGTGGACAAAAGCATGGAGGACGGGAAAGAAAGAAATTATAGAAATCCTTTGGTCTGATGACATTAAACAAACTGCGAGAGCTAGAGCTTAGTGAATCGCATTAGAATTGTATATCATGTAGATATTTGCAGAGGTGCATACACTGAAATTCCCACTAAACTATAAGAAAAAAATATTTTACCATCAAAAAACACTAGCGTATACTGGTGGACAAGGTGGCTATTTTTTATTTCCAGATGTATTCCGAGCAACATTAGAAAACAGTCAGGCAAAAGTCTCAGCTATTTTTTTAACCAACCAAAGAGGCCACATTCCTAACCAAGTAGTTTCTGTTCGCTTTCAGGACCAAGGTGGGAAGGTGGTAGGAGCTATACTAAACATTAGAGAGTGGAAGAAATCAAAGAATAGTATCTGAAATGCAACGTTCAAAAAAGAAGAAACTATAGGCAAATATCCGACACTGTCAACAGCAGGCTCAGACACAAGTAAGTGCGTGTGTATGGGTGTCATACCTGGTCAGGGGAGACTAGCCAATAAGAGGGCGTTAACATTTTGGCAGGCATTTATAATCTTCATAATCTTACAGAGCATTGATTTCCAAGTTGATTACAAAACTAAGTGAAGACCTGTTCTTAAACCCCAGCCCTGTATTCCAGTACTGCTTTACACTCTACTGTTGGCTCGGATATGTGTGCCTCAATTACATGACGAACAGAAACACACAAAAACATGACAGCAAACACAATGCAAATAACGGTCTATTTGAACTATGCATAGAAGCATATCGGCTCGCATAACTCGCATAACTTGTATAACTCGCATAACTTGTGTCGCGACAGACCGACAGCCGTCTCACAAGAAACTAAAATCGCTCCTTCCCCGACTGCCGCGCTGGTGCTGAAGAGATGGCCCCGCTTCAAGAATTTGATGGCCAGAAAGCACATGGCGGTGGGGCGGAGCCGCCGACAAACCCTCGGCCGATGAATGGTGCCCCGCATGGGAAAATTCCACCATCCAGCAGACAAGGGGAGAGTATAAAAGGCCGCTCTTATGCTCGATTGGGGAGAATCCTCTCACGTGATATGTGTGCATGGCTTCCTACTAACGCTCATTGGTGTTGACATTTCTAGTTTTAACTAATCGGCATTCTGTGTGCGTGTGTGTTTTCTTTTCAGAAGATTCAGATCCGAGCGAAGCCTCCGTTCCCTGACGCACGTGGTGCTGCCGGACGGCCCAGAAGAGCCCTCATTTGTCTGGAAAGCACCGGCGCAACTCCGGCAAATCCTACAACCCATGCCCACACGCAAGCACACGCGAGCACGCACATACACGGCGCACTCACACACACACACACCCTTGAACACCACAAATAAAGAAAAACTCATTTGGCAACCTTACAACAGCCTCCTGTGTGTCTGTGCTCCACCCACCGCTGGCTAATTTCCTACACTGGAAAAAAAAAATTATAATAAATCTAAAAAAAAAAAGGCAATTTTTTTTTTTTTTGACCCTCTCCCTCTCCTCCTTGTAGCTGTTAATAAACATGGATCCCACTCTGCAGCGTCTTCTGGAGACCAGTATCCATCAGCAAACCGTGACACAGCAGCTCACACACAGCCTAAAAGCCGCGACTCAACTAGTGGCCCTGAGAACAGCGACTCCCACAGCCGCTACGCCTCTCCCTGATCCTGGCCACGAGGTCCGACACCTGCTTCCCCCCCAGCCCCCGAAGATGACATCGAGGCCTACTTCGAGACCTTTGAGTGCATCGCCCGTCGCGAAAATTGGGACTGCGAGGAGTGGCCACGCATCCTCAGCCCGCTGCTCTCCGGGGAGGCGCGCACGGCCTACTAAGCCCTCTCTCTGGAGGAAGCAGCTGACTATGGAGAGATGAAAAAGGGAATCCTGGCATGGTGTGGGCGAACCCCCCACCAGGCAACGGCGGAGTTCCATTGGTGGACTTATCGGCCGGGGGCCAGACCACACGGGCAGATGAACACCCTTATGTGCCTAACCAAGAGGTGGCTCCAGCCAGACATATACACCACCATCAAGGTGGCAGAAAAGGTGGCCCTAGACCGACTTCTAAGGACCCTACCGCCAACATTACACCAGATCGTGGGAGTGCATGCGCCAGGGATGCCCAAGGAGCTCCTAACCGCCCTTGAGCGCGCTTTGGCCACCCTGGAACTCGGCCGGGAAGGACAGCATTCCCATAGTTGGCCCCAAGTGTTCCTGCCCCACTGGCTCGACTGCCAGCGCTATCCTGTGGCGGGGAGGACCCTCCGAAGTTCACCCGTCTTTGGGACACCCATAGACGAGCCCATGCCAATGGAGCCGGACCTGGGGCCATCCAAGAAGGCCCAAAAGCCCTGGTTGGTGGGGTGCGCCCTTCACACGCCGAACCCGCCAAAAGCCCCTACCCTGATGGTGTGGGTCGAGGGGAGCCCGGTCACTGCCCTGCTGGACCGTGTGAGTACCGTGACCCTCGCCCAGCCGACAATCCTGCCAAGAGAACTCGGCCGGAGTGGGACCATCACCGTAACCTGCGTCCATGGGGATACCAGGGAAGTCCCAGCGACCGAGGTCCAGATCCGGGGTAAAGCTGGTACCTGGCCACTCCTAGTTGGCGTTATCCCCGATTTCCCGGTGCCCCTGCTCCTCAGAAGAGACTGGCCGGGGTTCCCGACCAGCCCAGCTCCAAAATCCGGCAGGACACCTCAGCGCATGAAGGAGACCCGAACCCGGCAGGCCTACTTGGCGCAAGACGAGGGGAATGCCACAGCAGAAGTTAAGCCACACACACACGCTAACCCGATATCGTCTGTGTTTCACCAGGTGAACCAGCAGGGAAATTTTGGGTGGGAGGAGAAGGAGGATGACCGCCTGAAACACTGCTGGGCCCAGGTGTGACTGATAGAAAGGATCAACCAGGACCCTGACCAGAGGCTCCCCTCCTCCTACTTCCTTGTTCGGGGTGGTCTCCTTTATCAACGAGCCTGCTGCCGAGGGGAGCAGGTGGACCTCCTGGTAGTCCCCAAGACCAAAACCCAGACACTGATGCACCTGGCCCACACCCATCTGCTCGGTGGCCACTTGGGAGCGCGAAAAACCCTGGAAAAGCTGAAGGATCACTTTGTCTGGCCAATGATGGACACAGAAGTCTTGGGCTTCTGCCAACAATGCCCCCATTGCCAGCGCACCGCCCCACAGAGGCACCCGCCAGCTCCCCTTATCCCTCTGCCCATCATAGGTGTCCCCTTCGAGCAGGTTGGCATGGACCTCGTGGGGCCACTCCGCAAGTCCGCCCGGCGTCACAAGTACATACTCGTCATCCTGGATTATGCCACCCGATACCCCGAGGCGGTGCCCCTCTGCAAAGCCACCTCCCGTAATATTGCGAAAGAGCTGATGCTCGTCTTCAGCTGTGTGGGGATACAAAAGGACATCTTAACCGACCAAGGTACGCCTTTTGTCTCCAAACTAATGTCTGATCTGTGTTGGCTGTTGCAGGTAAAACACCTAAAAGCGTCCATCTACCACCCCCAGACCGACGGGCTCATCGAAAGGTTCAATCAAACCTTGAAGCAGATGCTACGGAGGGTGGTGAATGAAGAAGGGAGAAACTGGGACCTCCTCCTGCCCAACGTCCTTTTCGCCGTCCGTTAGTGCCCCCAGGCCTCCACGGCCTTAACCCTTTCAAACTCCTCTTTGGACGGTGACCTCTAGGACTGCTGGACATGGTCCGGGAAGCCTGGGAGGAACAGCCCTCCCCATTCCGCTCGGTCATTGGATACGTGCAGGAAATGCAGGAGAGGATTGACCGAGTGGCCCCGATCATCCAGGAGCATATGAGAGCCACCCAGAAGGAGCAGAAGTGAGTGTACGACCGCCCAGCACAACCCTGGGAGTTCCAACCTGGTGATCAGGTGCTCCTCCTAGTGCCGGACAGTGCCTGCAAGTTCCTAGCCTGATGGCAAGGGCCATACACAGTCCTCGAGAGGAAGGGGGCCATGAACCATTGCCTGCAACAGCCTTGTAAGCAAGAAGACACCCAAACATACCACATAAATCTGTTAAAGAAATGAGTGGAGCCAGCACCAGTAGTGTCTGCGTTTGTGACCTTAGAGACAGGCCATGAGGAGGGTACCTTGGTCCAGCTGGGGGAAGACCTCACTCCTGGGCAAAGACAGCAGTTATCAGAGTTAGTGGGTCAGTTCACGGATGTGTTCTCTACCTCCCCAGGAATGATGCAACTGGTCCACCACGAAATAAAGACCCCGCCGGGAGTAGTAGTGTGGCTGCGGCCCTATCGGGTCCCGGAGGCCCGCCGCCAGGCTATAGAGGAGGAGGTAGGCTGAATGCTGCGAGACAACATCATCGTAGAGTCCAATAGCCCCTGGTCCAGCCCCATCGTGGTCGTACCGAAACCCGACAGAAGTATGCGGCTATGCAATGACTTCCAGAAGATGAACCAGGTCTCGGAATTTGACAGCTATCCCCTCCCTCGAGTGGATGACCTAGTGGAGTGACTGGGGAGGCCCCGATACATATCCACCCCGGACCTAACCAAGGGATACTGAAAAGTGGCCCTAGCCCCAGAGGCAAGTCCGAAGACGGCCTTCAGCACGGCGAACAGCCACTGGCAGTACCGGGTTCTCCCCTTCCGGCTCCACGGGGTGCCCACAATGTTCCAATGACTAATGGACATTGTCTTGCATCCACATCGTCCCTTCGCAGCAGCCTACCTGGACGATGTGGTTATCCATTCCTCCACGTGGTCGGACCACCTATTTCACTTGGGGGAGGTCCTGAAGGAGCTCCGGAAGGCCAGGCTGACGGCCAACCCCAAAAAGTGCCACTTGGGCCTAACGGAAGCACAGTACCTTGGGTATCGTATTGGCCGGGGCCTGCTGAAGCCCCAGGTGAAGAAAATTGAGGCGGTGAAAGACTATCCCCGGCCTACATAAAAAAAACAGGTACGTGCCTTTTTGGGGTTGGCGGGGTATTATCACCGGTTCGTGCCTAATTTCTCATCTGTAGCCTTCCCCCTCAGATCTCATAAAAAAGGGCCAGCCGGACCGGGTGAAGTGGTCAGCCGAAGCAGGCCTTCCACGCTCTAAAAGATGCCCTCACCAGCGCTCCAGTGCTACGCAACCCAGACTTCACCCTTCCATTCACCATGCACACCGATGCATCTGAAACCGGTCTGAGTGCAGTCCTTTCACAGACTTTCGACAGAGAGGAACACCTGGTCCTCTACATTAGTCGGAAGTTGTCCCCTGCCGAAAAGAAATATGCAGCCATGGAAAGAGAGGCCCTGGCGATAAAATGGGCCATCGAGGAGCTTGGATATTACCTGACCGGTCGGCACTTCGTCCTGGTGACAGACCACGCCCCACTACAGTAGATGACCAAGGCCAAAGACACTAACTCCAGGGTAACCCGGTGGTTCCTGGCCTTACAGGACTTCTCTTTTCAGGTCCAGCAAGGGGGGGAGCCCACCATGGGCATGCAGATGGGCTCTTGCGACGAGATGCACTGTGGGCCTGACACGCAGCGACAGTAGGCTCGGAGCTGGGGGGGGTGTATTGTCACGACGGACCAACGGCCGGCGCACAAGGAACTAAAATCGCTCCTTCTCCGACTGCCGCGCTGGTGCTGAAGAGATGGCCCCGCTTCAAGAATTTTGATGGCCAGAAAGCACGTGGCGGTGGGCGGAGCCGCCGACACACCCTCGGCCGATGAATGGTGCGCCGCACGGGAAACCTCCACCATCCAGCAGACGAGGGGAGAGTATAAAAGGCCGCTCTTCCACTCGATTGGGGAGAATCCTCTCATGTGATATGTGCGCGTGGTTTCCTACTAACGCTCATTATTGTTGACATTTCCGGTGTTGACTAATCGGTATTCTCTGTGTGTGTGTGTGTGTGTGTGTGTGTGTGTGTGTTTCTTTTCAGAAGATTCAGATCTGAGCAAAGCCTCCGTTCCCTGACTACGCACGCGGTGTTGCCTGACGGCCCAGAAGAGCCCTCATTTGTCCGGAAAGCACTGGCGCAACTCCAGCAAATCCTGCAACCCACACCCACACGCAAGCACACACGAGCACGCACACACACCCCTGAACACCCCAAATAAAGTAAAACTCATTTGGCAACCTTAAAACGGCCTCCTGTGTGTCTGTGCTCCATCCACCGCTGGCTAATTTCCTACACTTGCTAACTAGCCAGTTACCTCTGCTGTCATGTAAGAATGTTTGAATTGACTATGAAGATTTTTATTTGCATCTAAAAATGCTAAATGACACATTTATATAGCGCTTTACATGGTGTCTCATTCACCCATTCAAACACACCAAAGGTAGCACAGCTGCCATGCAAGGCGCTAACTTGCCATCGGGAGCAACTTGGGGTTCAGTGTCTTGTCCAAGGACACTTTGGTATGTATAGTCATCTGGGCCAGGAATTGAACCACCAACCCTACGATTAGTAGACAACCCTCTCTACCATCTGAGCCACAGCCACCCATCTCTGGACAATTGACTGTATTTCCAAAGTGTTCATCTCCATGATGGCATGATAGTGCGCTGTTAGCAAGTAGACCTGTCAAAAAACAAGTGGCCTGTACACATTCCATTACCTCGTTGAGAAGATGTACAGTAAACCCACAGAGTACAGATACATTATCCTAAAAGACCAGTTAAAATTGTTGGTTAGAAGAAAGGCCCGGCAATGCTAATAGGGCACAGCCAATGAAAAAAAGGAATAACCTATTTGCCAATGCACAGACTGACATAGAGCCAGACTCACAGGGGGAAAGATTGTTAATGGAAAGATCCAGCGGGATTTTCATTGGCAGTCATGAAAAAGGAAAGGCAAAGTGAATTCTAAGCAAAAGAGAGAAAATGTTAAACCAATGGGAGCTAAAGGAGATTAAATGCGATGCAAAAATGATTCAAACAAACGAGTGTAGCTAAGGAGTGCCTTTCTATCCCTTTGAACACCCCAGTAAGACATCATCATCATCATCATTCTTCTTCTTCTTCTTCTTCTTCTTCTTCTACTTCTTCTTATTATTATTATTATTACTACTACTATGTACAGTTAACACAGTGATATAATGCAAAACTGAATGACTTGGAAAAGCTTGCTGTGATAGCTTTGTTCGAATAAAAATATGTGCCCACATCTACAACATCTCTGAGAAATTTAAAAGTTCATTTTATTGTCCAGTGGTGAGGATTGCCATTGGACAATGAAGAAGTATTATGTCATGCAAGAACAAGTGTAGATAGCTAACACAGAAGCAAACTATAGTATCTTATCGCCCCACTACCCACTACAAACAAACAAACAAACAAACAAACAAACATTAAGCACAATTTTTATAAGAAAAACGATATTCACTATTTGGAGGCATAAATGTGGATTTCTTTATTTCATTCTTTGTTATGGCTGTGGATTAGTATTAGCCCCATTCAAGATTCCCAGCACAATAAATTCATTGGGTATAATCTGGCTGCTCCATTGTAAAAGGTAAGGCTACACTCCTGTAGCAAGTTCTGGTGTAGTATGTACCAATCTCTTCCCCCAGCTGATGTTTTGATGTTTTCCCATCAGCTCTCCAAGCAAAAGCTTTTGGATTCATGGAGTAAACTACTTGGGCAACAAAGATAATACAAATGACATAATACTTCATTGAATAGGTTAATGCAAACATGATCAATCTGCAGTGACATCTGAATCGGTTACGCTTCATTGCCCTATTGAGTAGAGTCAGACTAAATCAATATAGGTGTCTGAGAATGAAAAGTAAATAAAATCAGCCCAATTGAACGAATTAGCATGTATACAGGTGTAGAACCTCTGCTTACACAAGTAGATATTTAGCAATCAGACAGGAGACTGTGACACAACTGATAATACATTTAAAATGATCAAAAATGTAAGTAGCAGAGATGGAGTGAACTCCGCATGGCACCGTGTTAATGATGAGGCTTGGCTGCTTCTTGATCAAAGAGAGAAGAGTGGGTGAGAGAGACAAAGGAAGACTATCACACACACACACCCCTAAGTTTAAATCTCTCTCTCGCTCGCTCTCTCTCTCTCTCACACACACACACACACACAGTGTTCACTCACTGTTAATCTCACTCATTCTTGCACTCTCACATTCTCTCTAAGATGTACTAAACATTTATAGAGATTTTTTAGGTTTAATTTGACCACATTCTGCATAAAAGCCTGCCTTAAAATCAGAATTTAAAGCACTTCTTACCTATGAAAAATAATTGTGTAGGAAGTTAGCGCAGAAATGCGTGTGGACAAGTGAAATGCGGCTGATTATATATTCCATTCGTTGTACTAAACATTTAGCCAACTAGCAGAACTCAATTTTGGGACATTTTTGCACAGTAAATTCAGGGTTTTGTTGGGTTTTTTGTTTTGTTTTGTTTTTTCCTCAAAATTACAAGAACATTTAAGGACCTTGAGTTCTTGAGATCTCTTTTTTTTTTTTTTTTTTTTTTTTTTTTTTGCAATTTACAATTGTATTTAAAGTAAATTATTCTGTTCACCTTAGAGTACATCAGAGTAAAACCAACTGGCATGTCAGCCATAGTAATACCTCTACACCATGACCTTGTGACCTTCTGATATGAGAGTCTTCATTTAATAAGAGCATTACAGTAATGCAGAAAACACAACAGGACATGCTCTTATAGAAAAGTAATCCACAACAGGATGGTGTGATATGGCTTGATGCAGAGGTCAGGTGATCCACGGACAACAATATCGGGGTAATCCTAAACACACGAACGAGGGAAAAGAACGAGATCAAGAACCAGAGAATCATAACATGGAACAAAAAAGTCTCGGTACAGACAGGCGGGTAAACACCGAACAATACTTCACACTGAACACGAGGGTTTAACTAAACAAACTAATCAAAGTGCGAACTGAAAGCAGGTGAGAGTAATTGGGAAAGACGAGGGAGACAACCAATGACATGACATGGGAGGAGACAAAACATGAATCAAAACAAAACACATCTGGCAACATAAACAAACACATGACAGCTTGGAAGAATGCGGTGCAGCACTTCGAGCTGCAAGGAAATACGTGACATCCTGATATCACTTACATTCTAGCAGCTATAAACAGTCATTCCCTCACCAGCCTCTGTTTTACCTTATCTTGAAGGTAATAGGATTTAAAACAAATGCAATTTGTCATGTTACTGAGAAACCAGAAAGTACAAAGCCCTGAAGACCTATGGTGGAAAATGTACCTTTACAAAGAGTTGACACTGGAGACTCCTTCCATAAGTGCTAAACAAACATTCCCATACCAAAAGCTTCACCCTATTATAATGTGTGTTTATGTATGTTTAGTCTCTCTCTCTCTCCCTTTCTTCCTTCCCAACTCACTCTCATTCTCAAACTTACACTTTCGCTATCACATTCTCTCACTTTTTTCCCCCCTCACACTCTTACCCAGTCTCTCGATCACTATCACATTATCTTTGCCTGATGGTAAACCCTGCCTCTGCCTGTTACTGCATCACCCTGACATCTTGAGCAGCTTTTCCATGAAGAGTGTGCACCCCTGAGACCTTTTACTTTCCTGGCACGTCTAACCCAGCTAACACCTTTTTTCCCTTCCACCATTGTAAATAAAACACCTTTCTGGGCATTTCAGCAGCTGTGCTGTGTTCATGCCATATTCGTCCTATATACAGGTGGGTGGCTTTTGAAAAACCTTCACATAGTTAAATTCTGACATATTCGAATTTATAAGTGTATTTCTGAAAACTACAACATTCCGATACTTCTCCCCTTTTTTTTCCACATGTTACTCAAACAGAAGTTAGAATCAGTGATTTAAAAAAAAAAAAAAAAAAAATTATCACCTGCATACGCACAAGATTTAACAGCCAAATAGCCCTAGTTACGTATTCAAACAGAATGGCAGAAAATACACAAAACACTAACTCTCCTCATCTAAAATGTGTGTTAACCATTCTTCAACTTATTTTTGTATCAGTTTTTTACCATCGCCTGCACCTGTGAGAGAACGTGAGTGGTTTGCATTAGCAAACTGACTTGCAACCTCCCCCAACACCCCACCCAAACACACAAATACTGGATGAATCAAAACTAGGTTGAAAGAACAATTTCATTTCCTTTCAACTAGCGAGGCAATTTTAGACTACTTACCACAGTGATTGCTAATGTTTCCGAATAGATAAATTCATTATGCTTGTACAAAACACCTTGATTGCAGAACACTTTGGTTATAGCAGACGTTCATTTAAAACAGTCCCAAGCTTTTGTAATCAGAGTACAATTTTACAGGGAATGTAGAGTACAAGAGTAACTACTCTGCTTAAGAGCCAGCATTCGATTTTTAACTTCACTTCAGCGTTGCATGTTTGATCAACCTGCCATGAACTGTGAGTGCCGAAAGTATGCTAATAAAGACACATACTCTGATCAACCCAGGTCACTTAACTCCATTATCTGTAAAAGATCTAACACCTTATTGTAACACCTTATTGTATCTTTGATAATCATTCACCTGTTCCAACTGTTGTACTGTGACAACCTTGAGTCATACGGTATATCATGATAAGATCAGCATCCAGATGTGTGAACCAATATCCCAGAAGTCTTGCAGTTGGAATCACAGCCGAAGATGGTTAGAGAATCAGGTGGGTGAATATTTATACAACAGCTTGGACAGCTGTACAGCTTGGGTGTCGCCTGGCTTGGTACACTGCATGCTAGTTAGATTTTTGTAGTCCAACTTGCATCAGCACCAACATGACTATCTACGATTTTCTCAATTCCCAATTCGTCAATTCATAATTCCCACCCACTAACTAACTCTCCTACCACATAAAGCAATCACCCGACTAGCATGAAACAAGGAACAGGTGAACACATTCAGGGAAACAAGCCAACCAATCAGGGAAACTAAGCAAACATAAGCACATGATGATCATTAAAATATGAACCAGGATACCAGGGGAGAAGAAAAATGTGATAGATCATTCAGCTTCTCATGCACACACTGGTTTTACTCGTTCACAGTTAATTGAGTATTTATTCATGAAATCAGGAAACATCCATACATTTTCTGTACCACTTATCTTACACAGGGTTGCAGGGGAGCCTGGAGACTATCCCAGGGAACTTGGGGCACAAGGCAGGAACATCCTAGACAGGGTGCCAACCGATCGCAGGGCACAATCACACACACATTCACACACTATGGCTAATTTGGAAATACAAATCAACCTACAACGCATGTCTTTAGACTGGCGGAGGAAACAACAAGAGTACCCGGAGGAAAACCCTGAAGCACGGGGAGAACATGCAAACTCCACACACAGACAAGGTGGAGGCGGAAACTGGAAATTGAACCCCCAACCCTGGAGGTTAACCACTAAGCCACTGTGCCCCCCAATCAGGAAGAAACTAAAAACGATTAGGTGCAGTTCTATATAAAGTAAATAACTATAAATCTCCTAAGTGTAAATCTCACTATCACCCATATTCACACTTTTGCTCGGGATAATCAAATCACTAACAACGCACCCTGTTTGTCTCTCAGTGTGTATGCATGATTTTGTGTTTTTATGGGAATCAACTGCTACATTGGACCAATAAAATACATTTTTGGTTACTGACATTAAGGCTAGGGTTAGATTTAAGTCCTTACAAGGATAGAAAGACAAGCATGTAAGTAGTGTGTGTGTGTGTGTGTGTGTGTGTGTGTGTGCCCACAGATGGTACAACAGCACAGCATCATTTAATTAAGCACGTCTACTCCAGAAGACACTGATGGCACAAGTTATCAGTTATTTATTTACACACTCGCCCACACACTCGATGTGCTTTAATTAATTTTATTTCATAAAGTATCAGGAGGATCAAAGTTCCAGAAACTCTACGTTCTAAGATACAGTTCTCAAGGAAATATCAACAAAGGAAGATTGCCAGGCTGCCGATTGTTTATTCTTGTGAACATCACCTCTGCCACAGGATCAATAACTGACTACAGGTTCCTGAAATTGCAGTTACTGTAAGAAGAGCACTACTTTGGATTATTGGATCAAGCGCTTCTGGAGTGCATTTTCATCCTTAATGAGTCAGAGGCAAGGTGGAAGAGATTGCTTCTTCACTATACATTCTCTACATCTCCAAATGATTAGTGACAATGCTAAAAAGCAGAGGAGAATTTCACTCATCTTCACCTTGTCTACCTCTTTCAAAGCCGTCCTCTTTCCGTTTTATTTCCTCTACACCGTTCCTGTGCAACTACAAGAGACGGTTCTCTGTTTTTCTCCTGCGTGATGCATTATTGATGAAAAAGGAGTTGGAACCTTGTTTTAGTACTTGTCTGGGCATAAATTCTTTCTCCTGTCTGTTTGAAGCATCTCAGAATTTCTGGGACTCGTGTCATTGGTCTCCATACACTAGAGAACGTAAGATCTGAAAACGCTATGAGCCTTGACTGGGAGGCAGGGCTTGAGGCCAGGACTCAACACCTGACACGGTTCAGACTTGTTGAACACAGTGTGACTAAGGGCAAGATGGACATTCGCCAAGAAAAGCTCAGTATAAGAAGCTTTACCATGAAACATTAAACACAGACTGATAACATAAGATACTTTTTTTTAATCCTATGACAGGCTGGAGGTTAGCTCCTCCCACAAATACTTTTTGAAACATTTGAATCTCAAGCTTTTTGGGAATAAATTCATGATAAGCTATATATATATGCTATAGTGAATGACGATGAAATACATTTCTATCATATTTATGCTATTTTCCTTCTCATCCTGCCTTCCCCATGCCCTGTTTTACAGCTTAAAAACACAAGTAATCTTGATACTTAATGATGTCTTTTAATTTTATTACTACTTGTGAACAGTCCTGTCTTGATTAAGTACTCTAATGGAAATTATACATTTCTTCTTTGTGGCATCTCTGAGGCTGCTGTAGTTTCTGATGCATTATATAATGCATTATATAATGCAACGTTTCTGGATAAGTGCTTATATAGTAGATCAGTTGTCTATTTGTATTTGTTCATTTGCCTAGCCAATAGCTCACCACTTCCTGGTTACTTCCTAGTACACGCATTGCTATGCGTCCTCGCAAAGTCTTTCCAATCCCAGAGCCTGAGTTTGAGTTTTGAGCTAAGTTTACTCTGACTGCTATTACCAGGTGGTGACCCTTGCCTTGCCTGTTGTGTTCTCTTTTGGATTTGCCTTCTGTTTGATTAAATTGTGCCTCTCTGTGTTTCACCCTTGGCTGAATTTACGCCTCTGCTTTTGAACTGTGCTTTGTCTTTGTTAATAAATCCTCCTGCGCATTGATCCTCAACCATCTCACGAGTCCTGTCAGTTAAAATAGATTTTTTTTCTTTACTGGCAAATAAAATAATGCGTTTGTGCAGATGCACACAGCAGCAAGTTTTCATTAATTTTCATTTTCCTCTGATTTCTTTCGGAATTTCATTTGTTTAAAAAAAAAATTGCTTTGATATTGTTGTCAAATCTAAATAGAAAATTCAGTGTGTCCTTATAGATATAGATTGATACTGTAGGACCATGCAGCGAGCTTGTGATTAGTTTGTTCTGTCAAAAGTTCAACTTTAATGGATGCTGGAGCATTTGTTTATGAAAGTTAAACTGGCTTCCTACAAAATCGAGACTTTTGATGTGTTTGTTAGTCAACTTCACTTATGATAATGATGCGTTTTATATTTGTCTGTCTAGACAGATGTATAAATAATAATACATTTTGAAAATACGACTATTACATTTTTTTCTTTACCCACGCACAACACTGAAGTCCCTGGCACCCAAAACAATAATGATAACTGAACTCTCAAGTTTATTATTACATCTCACAAACTTAGATTCCAGTCGTACAACACTGGATGCCTGCTGTTTGTTCCCTGTGCTGATATTACCTAATAATACAGCAGCAGCACAATATCCACCCAGTCATTTACATGGAGTGTTCTTCAGGATGCCGATCTTATATGAGTATACGCAATTGTGCTCATTGTGTATATTTAATTACACTGCTGCCATTTCAGTCAGCTGCGAAAATCTTCATATTTCTGCATGTTTCAGGGGAATGAGTGAGATTTAAACCATAACCCCATTACTGTTATTCAAATGTGAGTTTACAGCATTTTTCATTCATTATTTTAGTACTTCATAATAATCAATCTATGCCTGGAAGACACTACAAATTCAAACGTGTTACCGGGAACGTATACTGGGGGAATGATCGTTTTTATCAAAAATCTGTTCATCCAAAAAAAAAAAAAAAGGCCTACACAATTACAATTTATTCATGGTTTTTCCATGGTAAAAGACTTAAAAATGAAAATAAGCACTCTAATTAATTTGTAGTGGTGTGTGATCATTGTAGATAAGTGTGTGTCTGGATGAATCATGACACTGGCATGATCTAACAAATGGAAATTATTTTGGGGGAAAATAATGCAGGTCTAACTTCGGTTCTAGGCATATCGATAGCTGTTTATTTAGCAGTACAATCACAATATGGTATTTTGTTCCCCCCACACCAACCACTTTCCCCCAACAAACACAAACACACACACACCGCTCTCAGTGCATCGGATTCAAAGCTCCATAAACAGCGGTGGACCCTGCTGCACTTTCAGCGTGCATGTGGTGCCATAAACAGTGTGTTATTTGTGACCTACAGAACTACAGACTCCCACAAATCACCACTGACGCCCGCTGTAAAAGTGTCAAGTGGAAGCACTTCTTCTAATGTGTACCTTTCATACTGGATATGCTCTGTATGTGTGTGTGTGTGTGTGTGTGTGTGTGTGTGTGTGTGTGTGTGACACAGCCTGGTTTCTGGGTTTTTATGGGTTCTACACTAAAAAATATCCTTCATGTAGATGATTTTTTTTTGTTTTTGTTTTTTTTACAGTTTAAGTTGCTAAATTCAAATGTAAAAAAGGTATGTACTCACCTGAAGAGAAGTCATTTCATGGGTAAGGGAGCATGAAATAAAGAGATAAGCAGAAAATTAATTAGCAGCTTGTAGCAGACATTCACCTAAATTAGTTAGCTGAGAATTTTAGTACACGTACACACACACACACACTGACACAAATGACCTCCCTCTCAAATCCTGTCACGACGTGCACTGAGATAATGATTTAGTTTTTGCTTACTCTAAGGGGTGGTGTTTATTTTGATGACACTTTTACTTTGACACATCGTTGTACGTCCTGTTCCTGTCTCCACCTCTGGTAATAGTTTTCCTTTGTTTTCTGTTCATCAGCTCACTTTCTGTGTTGGACTCACTATTACATGTCAGGTCTGCTCTTGACTGTCACCTTGCTTAGTTGTTTCTAGCCTTGTTTAGTTTTAGGTTTATTTTTATTGTTTAGTTTTAATTAAAAAAAATACTCTGCATATGGATCATCAAACTCCGCCTGAGTTCCTGTTGTTACATATGGATACAAAGGATTTGATTAAGGCGAGACTTTGACACCAAACCCTGCTCAAGCTTGGGCTAGATTCAGTGCTGGCAACTTAAGTGCAAAAATGACCTCGATATTTACATGGGGAAAATTATGTGTATTCAGAGTTGGGTTAAGTCGATTTGTGCCATTTGAATTATGCAAATTTCTTGGGGAGTAATGATGCACTCTGAATATATTGAACACAATTTGAATGAAGAAAAAAAAAAACTAAAACAACTCCTTTTTTATTTCTGAATCATAAACAGTGTAAAAACAATGTGTATTTTTGTCTCTATAAAACTAAATAAAATTTTAATAAAAAAAATTAGTACAAACAAAGGTTTACTATTTTAAAGAAAATGTACTACAGGTTCATCATATCTTAAAAATTATTATCAAAAATCAATGAATTTATAAATTCATTGACCCCAAATTTACCCCAAATTTAGATTGAATAAACAAAGTCTCTAACCCAAGGAAAATGATGGATTGAAACATAAAAAAGCAGAGTCTGGGGCATCATTTTAACCAGAAATAGAGCTCCAAAGTCGGCTAAAATGCCGTGTTTGACATCCCAACTTTCTTGTTGTTTGAAAGCTAACAAAGAGCTCTTTTAACATGGTTGCATAACCGTATAACTTGCGTGTCTGGCATTGTGAGCCGGAGCAATCGGTCTCTTCAGATGATTCCTCGTAATGGCGCAGGCTCTAAATGAATGAATGCGATCATGTGACCAGCGTACTCACTATATATATATATTTTTTTTTTAGCTCCAATTGCATTAGATGCATAATTAATATAATGCTGATTTCCATGATGTGAATTGTACATTTCCACAAAGCACATCATCATGTCATGATGCATTGTTGTACCCCTACAAATTACTTATGGGTAATCCATGCCTCTGCCAGATTTTTCTTGAGTAGAAGCATCTGAGACATCATCTTAACTTTTTTAAGTGAGGATAGCATTAATTACTGAATAGTGTCATGTTTGTGTATTTAATATTGGCCTCAAAATACATAGTTGCAATACTTATTTTTACCCAAATCATATATTTCAGTGTGATATATTGTGCTTCCATCAAGCTGTCATCCAGTGGTGCTGGACTCTTGAGCCAACATCATGCAAGCAAAAACAGCTCAATCCCAGGGTCAGAATCACACGTAATAGACAGAGACACACCTCTGTTTCAGGAAAACTCCACCCCGGAGTTGCTCTTCTCTTCCATATTCAACCTTGAAATGCATTCTCATTCTTTTTTCCCTTTTTTAATCTAATTTTTTTCACCCTCCTCAGCCTGAGCCTTCATTCTCTATTTTTATTCTTTCTTTTGTCCTATCTGGCCCACGAAAGCTGCCGTGATGGCATTCGTCTCTACATCTGTCAGTTTGATTAGCTTCATTTCCTCCTTCTTCCCCCTGTGTAGCTATATTTACATCCACCACTTCGGTTTTCATTGTGTCTCTCAATGACCACCTTTTCCTTCTCTCACTCTCTCTTTGTTCTCTGTCTCTGCATTTTTGATAGACTCTGCTAAATGTCCCAAAATATGCTTGGCATATGACATGCTTGGATGTCAAGTGTCACGCAAAGAACAGTTGTACAAACTCTAAAGCTTCTTTCTTTGTAAGTATTTTGTTGTTGCACCATCATATGATAAATATGAAGATATCTCTTAATCCCAGACAAAAATGCACATTCCCTATCAGCATCGTTTCTTAATGCCACTTCAACTCTCTCTTTTAAAATGAAAGTTATGTCCACAATGTAAGAGAACCTAAAGTTGCTACTAAGAGCAGAATGAAAAGCATTAGGAGCTAGATGACACAGCTAATAAAACGCATTTTGGTCTATAGGTGACTTTTCCAATGCACATGTGGAAAGAGGTGCTAGGAGATCTGTAGTATTGTGGTTCTGTATCCAATCCACTAAAACCTGTTTCTGTGTCTTTGATCAGCTGGTACTTAAAGGAAGTTAAAAACCCATCAAAATGATAAGTCCAGATAAGCCTGGACAAGTCCAGAATGATATACAGTATCAATTTTAATTGCTATTTTTGAAAGAATAATGTCAGCAAAATGTCTTTGTGGAAAGCATTTAAATAAAATGCCTCTGCATGGTTCTCCATCCATCCATCCATCTTCTATACCGCTTATCCTTTTCAGGGTCACGGGGAAACCTGGAGCCTATCCCAGGGAGC